>SNQN01007268.1:0-34246 GCA_008642245.1 Bassia scoparia | reverse complement strand
CACTTGATTGGGAGTAAACTTCTTAGCAAGTGAATACAACGAGTTTGGCCTACACATGGTCTTGAAAGGTTTTTCAACACTGCAACAAAGAAGAAAATATACCACATAAACATAATATAACAATTTAGAAAAAACAGTAACTTAGACTCGCAAAACAATCACTTAAAACACAAAAAATGAAATATCTAGGACAAGAAATTAGGCATTTAAACTTATCAAAATATCTTTTACAGTTTGAACATAAAGTAGTTAGAATGCAGAGGTGAAGCCATGAAAGACAGTAAAATGAACTGACTGCATTGTGGCCTTGTGGGATAATATTTATTTAGTCACAGGACATATTAGCTACGCAGCAACACAGAAACTGTTACAATGAACGCTATTTTTTTTTTATTTAAATGTCAATATATATACAATCAAACCAAACAATAACGAATGTGAGTGAACACCTTATCAAGGTATAAAGTTGTGAAATGAATACTCAACTGTCACTAAAAATGAAGTGAATGAGATATTAAACCCTTCTCATGCATTGTTTCACTGTTTTAAGATGAGACAACAGCTTTCACTATTTCACTTGTATATGTACTTATATATGTAGCAATGGTGAACACATTAATTAAGGATGGTAACAACGAATTTTATTACGTACTGATCAACTCTCATTTCAAACAATATTTTACGAAAATAAACACTCAAAATACTACGTTTTCTGCCTATAAAATTCTCATACAAAACACCCTAGTAAGGCGATAACTATTATTACAGAGTACTGGTATCAACTTCAATTCGAAATCTAGCTAATAGGTAACAATAATAATCGATGCGTGATACATCGTTTTTGGGAGAACAATAATTGAAACTTATTAAGTGTGACAATTCTGGGCAGTAGGTTTTGACATAGGGCAGGGGAACATAAAGAGGGGGGAGTGGCAAAATATTGACTTTGTGTTAACCAAGTTTAAGTATCAATTTAAAAATCCTAACAACAAAAGAAATAGCCTTAAGAATGAACAAAAACAAAACACAAACTTAGATGGACAATATGCTAACTTCATTCTACAAAACAGTAACTTATATTCTTAAAYCAATAACTTTAACTTACACTTGAACTTCAGGGTCAGATTCTTCAGACTCTAAATCATCATCAATGATATTTCCTTGTCTTTACTTCCTTTTTATTACATCTATTTCTTTGACTTTGTGCGCCTTGACCTTTCATCGGCTTACACTTTTCCTTTTTTGTCTTTGTTTTTCTTTCAACGGTAGCATCTTTACAGGAAGTTTCCTTTTCTTTTCCTTGGAAGCTTTACTTTTAACATTCTTATCTACTTGTTCATCATCCTCGTCTTCTTTGTCCTCACCTCCTCCTCTTCTTCGTGCTCTTCATCCTCTTCATTCTCCCATTCAATTTCTTTGGTCCATGTTTTATCACTTTCTTGATCATTTCCTTTGCTCACTTTCATGCTCGCTTTCTTCCTCTTCTCCAATTTGTTTAGAAACGTGTTTTTTTTCTTAGTAGACTTTGCTCTGCTTTTGTTTTATCAACATCTTAAAATAAAAACCAAACCACTAATAAACAATCACCAGAATGTGTTGTAACTTAAGCATAAAACAGTAACTTAGAAATATAAACACTTTCTTTTTTGTAAGTTTTTGTCAACTGATTTTACAAATATAAAATAGTACTACTACCAACAAGTCACAAAATTGAATTTTATAGAAAATAAATCAAAATACTTGAAACATAGAAAACTGTGACTTAAACTTAGAAATTGTTAACTTTAAAAAAAAATTAGATTGCATTTTAATTGTACAAGGTAACTTGAAACTATAAAACTGTAATTAAAAAAAAACATTAGATTGACATTTAACTACGAAAGTGTAACTTGAAACTCAATCAAATAACTAAAAACTAGAAAACTGTACTTGACAAAAAATATATTACATTGACTTTTAAATGTACAGTGTAACTTAAAACTCAATTAACAAACTTGAAACTAGAAAATTGTAACTTGACAAAAAAAAAATTAGATTGTCTTTTAATTATACAAGTGTAATTTGAACTCAATAAACATAACTTTAAACATATGACCTATATATGACAAAGATATTCATAAACCAAAGTCAGCCAAAATATTGAATTCTACTATGTGTAAATAATCACCTTTGGTTGAATTTGAATTTGTATGAGAAACTTTTCCTCCTCTCATTTTCACCATTTTCAAACCTAAAATCATTACAAAAATCACATAAGATCATATGACATAGCTTAATCAACATAAGAATGTAGCGTATCCATTAACTCCTGTTCGAAGTCCTTCAGTATGTTTAAACTAAAAGATTTTGCATGAAGTGATCATCAATAAAGCTTCTCAGTTTCACTTGCATCTCCCCTTGTCCATATTTTTACATTTCTAGATGTTGTTCGGCTTTGCTGTCTATCAATAAAATTGCAGCGGATGCGAACAAGTTTTATAGCAAAGAAAGAGAAGCAATGCATGCGCTTTGTAGAATTGTTATCATGTGATGAACCCAAATGTCCGGGGATTAATCAAGATACCCAAGCTCAAATTACAGACAATCATCACTTCCTAGTCTATGCACGAAAAGGGAAAGCATCCACTCACAAGGAAGTCAACAACACTACAAGGGAAGAGATCACATGGGAGATCTTTGAGAAGGAAGCAAGACAGTCAGAAAGAAGTCAGCAATCAATTTAGCAAGTCAGGAAGTTCCTTTATATCTTATGGTTAACTAATTAGGAAGTATCACATGTTGTGTAAGCTTATTACTTATATTCAGTATGGTGTGTTTAGAAAGATCATCCAGAAATTTGTATTAAGAATTCTCATTGAGGTGGTGGCCTAAAGCTACTTGAAGTCATTGCCTCAGCAATTCCTATCCTTTAATCGTAGTAAATTAATCAAAGCTCCGACTATCGATTGTCATTGCAATTATACTCTGTTCTATACAGTATGAGCTCTTAAATTACAATCATTATATCACTAAGTATTAATTATTACAAGCGACGAGACGAATCCATCTCATATACATAACTAAGGAAGCCTGCTCCTCTGTGAAAACGGAAACAGCATTATTGCCTTAGAAAGGCTCCAAGGATATCAACAGATTTTTTTTTGTTTCGCCCTTAGCCCCAAAGGCCAAAACTCTCAGAAACGGGGCTGAGGCAAGGGAGGTTTCAGGAAGGGTATACGATTATACATTCATAGTCTCAAGGTCTGAGGGAGGTATTATAGCTGCAGTCTACTTCTGTTTGAAAACGGAAGAGATTTCGTCTTTTATAAGATGGAAAAAGCCTCTTGAAGCTCTAATTAGCCTAACAACTAATAATGCATAACCCATGTACCCGAATCCTTCAACATTAACAGTTCATTACAGAGGAGCGAGGTATACTATTATTAAGAGTGACTATATGATTACGAAAAAAAATATCATTAAAAGAACTGTGTTCAAGTTTTGACATTGAAGATCAAACACCAGAACTCGAAATGATACAAAGGACATAAGCCGTGATTTCATTCAGCTTTGTATCAGATTAGCATTCTTCGTTCATTTAGAAACATCAATCTCTTGTCAGCGCGTCTATGGAATCCTGGCCATTTCAGTTGTGCTTCTGCTAGGGAATAGACTGCTCAAGTGCTCATTGATGAAACTATGCAAAACCGTTGTATATGTATATTGTTTGCACTGGTTTAAAATTCATTAGCTTAAACTGCATTGTTTCTCACACTTCAACAGGTTTCAATGAAATCAACAGTCGTGATATAAAAAGAATAAATGTTTTCAGTGGCTATTCAAGCAGCTGGATATTCATTGGCGTAATGGTTTCCACAGTAGCATTTCAGCGTATAGTTGAATTTTCTGGGTACTTTTGCAAGCACTGTACACTTAAACTGGCAACTATAGTTGATCAGCATTTTAATCGGAGCAGTTAGCATGCCTATTGCTACTAATTAATTATCGAGATTATAATACTTCGCTTACCGATTAGCACTCACGAACAAATTCAAGCAACTCATACAATTCAAACAAATAAGAAAAAATCATAAATCGAGCTAGAAGTTACCTGTATTAGCAGCTTAGGGTTTTCGATTGAAACAATTGAGAGGAAGCGAAGGAGTTTTCGAGCTTGTAGCTTCAATTGTAGATCCAATACGAGCTAAAATAGACAAAAAAAGCATAAATCAGCTAAAAAGAGCAGAAATCGAAAACGAAAATTAACAAATTCAAGCAAACTAGTAAAAGTATAACGAAAACAGATCGAAATCATTAAAATTGAAACTGAAAAATCGAGAAACTCACCTGATTTTTGTAACTTATGAAACACGAATGAGATTACAGTACGAGTAGCAGTAGAGTAGCAGTCACGAGGAAGAGGAAGGAGCTTCAATGGCTGTGCTTCAATGGCAAAGAGATAGCAGTACGAGGAGAGGAAGGAGCTTCGAGCGTTTTTTTTGTTTTGAATTGATAAATTGAAAAAGATATTGGTATTGGGTTAGTATTCGGTATTGGTTGGGTTGTTTAGGATAATGGGCTGGGCTGCTCGTTTACAATAGATTGTTGTAAGTCCGTTTTTTTTTATACTTTGTCTATATAATAGAGATTTCTTAATACACTTTGTGATTAAATAATTGAATTTTAATATTGTACTTCGTAATAAAGATGTAGCGTGATTATAAGAATAATATATACAAATCACACATTTCTTAAAACGAGCATTTGCTCGAACAATTTTTTTTTATCTTTTTTTTACGGATGCTCGAGCAATTATCTAATGATCGAATTAGTCAAAACCCATAGATCACACCGGACAAATATATAGTATACCGTTACCAATATGGCATAAGTACAGGTTTTACAAGTTACTTACRAGAAAAACTGAAGATAAAAAATTGAGTAGGAATATTTCATTGTTTCTATGCTATGAATATCTTCCCAAAAATAAAATAAATTTTAGCCTCAAGAACTAATTCACAAATCATCATCATATTCTTATTTCCTTCACATATTTCTTTTTTCTTTATTTCTGTTTTGTTTAAAATTTTCTCTCTCTTCCTTATTACTTTCTTCACTCTCACCAAAAATTTCTTTTTTTTCTTCCCCCAAAAAAATCTCCCCTTTTGTCTCTTATCATCTTTTCTTTCATCCCAGAAAAAAATCCTCAATCAAAAATCCGATCAACTCGTTGCAACTCGCAAATTTCTGATCGAAAAATCAATATTCAATAGTAATATGAAACAATCAATGCTCAATATTTGCACAGATGCGATTCTTTAATCAATGGTAAATATTTCTAATTTTCATMTGTTTTTTTGTTGATATTTTAGTTGTACCCATTTGTTTTGGATCCATATAATGGGCTTGAAATGCTGAATATTGCATTAAGCCATTAACATTAGGTTATTATAGTTGGGATCTGATTTAATTTGTTGGGGTTTGGTGATTTTGATCGGTTGTGTTTCAATCTAGGGTTAGGGTTTCTATTTTTATCTTTGAAGAAGAGATACAGTGGGAGATTAATTTGGGGAAAGATTGAATAGATAGTTTAGCAAAGATGCTGAATAAATTTATGAAAAGAGGGAATCGAAAAGGGTCTAAATCAGATGATTTAGCCTTTCCTCCTAATAGTAGAGGATCTGGTGTTGTTGCATCATCCAATGTGGTTGTTAATCATGCTTCACGGGTTGGTGTTCCGGGTTCTGGAGGCCCGAATGCCACCCCACAAGGTGTTGGCGGGGGTTTGGTAGTCACAGCGGCTCCTCCRACCGGCGCCGTCGAAGCTCTCCCCTTGTTTAAAGATGTCCCTGCTGCGGACCGCCAAAACCTGTTTATTAGGAAGCTGCAAATCTGCTGTTACCAATTTGATTTCACTGACACGTTGAGATCGGTTAGGGAGAAGGAAATCAAGAGACAAACTTTGATGGAACTTATTGAGTTTATTCAATCAGGGTCCGGGAAGATTCATGAGACTGTGCAAGAAGAGATGATCAAGATGGTGTCGATAAATATATTTCGGTGTTTACCCCCATCGTCCCATGAGAATACTGGTGTTGAGGCTACTGACCCCGAAGAGGAGGAGCCGTTTCTCGAGCCTTCGTGGCCTCATTTGCAGCTCGTGTACGAACTTCTCTTGAGATATGTGGTGTCCCAAGATACTGACACTAAGGTTGCCAAGCGTTACATCGATCATTCCTTTGTGTTGAAACTACTAGATTTGTTTGATTCGGAGGATCCAAGGGAGAGGGAGTATTTGAAAACCATTCTCCATAGGATATATGGGAAGTTCATGGTGCACCGACCYTTTATCAGGAAAGCGATAAATAACATCTTTTATAGGTTCATATACGAGACAGAGAGACACAGTGGTGTTGGTGAACTTTTGGAGATTTTAGGAAGTATAATCAATGGGTTTGCTCTTCCCATGAAAGAGGAGCACAAGTTGTTCCTTGTTCGCGCTCTTATTCCACTTCATAAACCTAAGCCAGTTGGGCTGTATCATCAGCAGCTTTCATACTGCATCACTCAATTTGTTGAAAAGGATTACAAGTTGGCAGATACAGTTATAAGGGGTTTGTTAAAATATTGGCCTGTTACTAACTGCCAGAAAGAAGTTCTTTTTCTAGGAGAATTAGAAGAAGTATTAGAAGCAACACAGGCTGCTGAATTCCAGCGCTGCATGGTCCCACTTTTTCGACAGATAGCCCGCTGCCTTAACAGCCCTCATTTCCAGGTATCTAATTGTTAGATCAATGCTTGGAATTTTGTCATTAAGGTCTTTTTTCTTTCGTTGTTCGTGTTGATGCTTAACTGCTTAGCTGCTATATAAGAAATGCTTCCCAGAGCTATCCTTGCCAGGCATATTTATCTTCTTTTCATGGAGGTTTAGTTTGTTAGACCATTGATGAATTTTTGTACTTTGGAACAAAACTATTATAATGATTTCACTGTTTTCAAGTATATGTTTTATATATACCCTTTTGTTTCTGATAGAGAATCTAGAAAACTAAAGCTCGTCCTTTTTTTTTTCGTCCATAAATTAATGTTATTCTTTGTATTCTTAATTTGTTACTTACCATAGAGTTTCGCTTCGGTGCTCATATTACTTTAAAAAGGCTTATGAATTGATTTAGATCTCAAGCAAGAGAAGAAGGGTATTATTTATGAGAATCACAATTAGATTTCCAAATTCGGTCTCTTTCGTAAATCTTAGGTTTTGTTAGTTATAGTTTCATCCTTATAGTGTTTTAATTACACGGTTGGTGACTATGATTATGGTATGTATCAAATTGAAGCATGAACCTTTTTTGGTTGTTTAAACTTCATTTTAGGTTTTAACAATATAGTTAATATTTTAGTTGCATATTTGTATAAATTATAACTATAAGTATTAATTATCTACTAATAAACACTATTCTAACAAGAAGTACAAGACCAACGTAACTATATTTATTCTTTTATATACATTAATAGTTATTTACAAGATTCTCCTCTTGTGACACAAATGGTAGGAACATTTTGGAACGAAAGAGTATCGGAGTAGCTTATTTATAATATGTTTTAAATTTGGTCGTTGATTTTTCGACATTTTCCATTATTGATTTTCCATTTTCGACATTTTTCGAATCTTTCGTTCCCGAAGATACTTTTTAATTTGGAATTAGCTGTGTAAATGACACATTTGTATTGCTGCACATTGGTTGGCTGACTGGCTTTTCCCTGTTAAGTGGCTTCTTGTAGGATTTTGATGACTTTTATGTCAAAAGAATTAGCTACCTTATTGTATTAGATAGGGTTGTGATTCTGATCCATGTCTATGAAAGGATTTATTTTGCTTATTTTCCATTTTTGGGCTCTATCAAAATTGTTACTCCATATCTTTTTATGATATACTTTTAAACACATGGTGAGGGGCGTTAAGCATCTCCTTTGTCTTCTTAATATCCGAAGCAATCTGCTTTACCTTCCCTTCTAAAAAAGCAAGCTTCTCATGCATCTTACTAGTGTTCTTGCTACAATTTGAATTGCTACGTTGTTGCCATCGTCATCATTTTTAAGCTTGTACCTTCTCTTGAGCTTGACTCAACTTACTCCATATCTTTTTATGATATACTCTTAAACACATGATGAGGGGCCTACACTAATTCTCTTACATAATACAACTATTTCTCTTGTGAAAACAGTCAGGGTGCAAAGATATGAGATTGAGGGAGTAATTTACTTATTTTAGAGATGTTTTAGATCTTTTGTACATGGTTGATAGAATGTTGGTGGGAGTAACATCTATAATATAAAGCAATTGGCTAATGTATGTTATTGAAACTTCTCAATATGCTTAATTCTCATCAAAAATTGTGTTCTACAAATGAGATTTTATCTCCTAAACTTGTACTTAGTCTTTGTCWTGTAATTGGCTGAGAATTGATCTTGCTGAAAGCTAATGGTTATTTTTAGCTCAGGTGTGATCCAACATTCCTTGAAAGTCACCACGTTTCAYGCTGGGCTAAACTTTTGGTTGAAAGTTGTTGGCCGATCCTACATTAAACTTGATCATGTTTTTGTTGATCCGCTCAACTTCAATGTTACTTCTGATATTCGTTGGATGCAAAATGGTTTGTTTAAGGTGCTCTGAATTAGACATAACCTTATTGCAATTTGAAACATGATGAGTCTATTCTTGGAAAATTACATTAAAAAGTATAAATTTCAGAAGCTTTGCCCACCTTCAACCCTATCCTTGGATGGTTTCTGAACTCTAGCTAGCATTGTTTTTAATTTTGTTGATTAACATTATGCTGTTGTCTTTTTAATATGCAATGCTTTTTAGATTGCCCATTCTAGTAGCCTGCCTAAACCACTGTCTGTTCTGTGTTTTTATTAATGTTAATTGAGTTTTCCTTGTTCATTTTGTACCTTACTGATCGTGTTTCTAACACCCCCAAGGAGCTATTAATCTATTACTAGATTGGACAATCTCTGTATTTTATGATGATACCTTCTACACCCTCCATTTTAGTTCCATGTTTCTCTTGTGCTAAGTTCTGCATTTTGCAACATATTCAATAACATAGGTTTTATTAAACTTACTTTTTGCTTTGCAGGTAGCAGAACGAGCACTTTTTTTATGGAATAACGAACACATTGTAAGCTTAATCGCCCAAAACAGGACTGTTATTCTACCCATCATATTTGAGGCATTGGAGAAGAACATTCAAAGTCATTGGAACCAAGCTGTTCATGGGCTCACCGTCAATGTCCGGAAAATGTTTTTGGAAATGGACGT
Source organism: Bassia scoparia (assembly GCA_008642245.1). Lineage (NCBI taxonomy): Eukaryota > Viridiplantae > Streptophyta > Magnoliopsida > Caryophyllales > Amaranthaceae > Bassia > Bassia scoparia. The sequence goes on along the minus strand of SNQN01007268.1, from coordinate 24,942 downwards.
GGAACTATTCGAAGAGTGTCAAAGGCAATATGAAGAAAAAGTGTCCCGAGCAAAAGAGGTAGAAGAACAACGACAGTTAACGTGGAAAAGACTAGCTGAGGTRGCAGGAGAAGATATGATTACTGCTTGAATGTTTTTAAAAGGTTTGTGACTTTCTGTCCATCAATATCAAAGCAAAGGCGAATTTTCTTATTCCCATTTTGGTGGTATTCTTTTCTTTTATCTTTCCCCCCCTTTTTTTTTTACCTTATCTCATAATTTTTTGATCCTTCAATATTTTTTCTTTTTAATTTCATTCTGACCACCGAAGATGTCGGGGAAATCAGCGATAAAATGTAATTTATTTTGTATCAAAAAAATTTGCAGATTAAGAATGATATTGCCCAAGTCTCTTCCTAAGTGTTTGCGCTCTTCTCTGATCAAGAATTCCACATTAGATTTGTTGTTCCTTATTAAAGGTGAATTTTTGACCTAAAAGTTGGAATTGGGGATGTTTATTTGTATCTTCATATTCAACTGCTTGTGAGACGTGTATGGAGTTTTCTCTCCATAGGAAATGAAATACTGTTTTTGCTTATTTTTCTGCCAAAGGTCGGAAATCGGAATCTATTCTTATTGTACTTGGGGTGTATCTTCGGAATCATCTTGTTAGCCAAGTGCTGCTGCAATGAATTTTTTATTCTTTGATTGTTCTGGGTTCTCATGTAATTGATGTCTTTTAGAATGGTAGTCTAAAGTACCATCATCATTTGCCGMAGCAATMTATGCTTRCATAGCAGGAAAATGTAAAAATGAAATGGTTAAGTCTCTGCTGTGTGTTCTGGTTTTGCAATGTAATTTATTTCAGTCTTCATATGCCAACCATCACCAGTTTCAACACACTACATTACACTAGGACTATGAAGAGGCGCGTGGGAGGTGTGATCACGGGGTTTTTTCTCATTCGTTGCTTAGTCAAGCTGCCACCAAGGGCAACCAAGAGTTGCCGTTGATTGAGCTTAGTTGATGGAGGATTCTCGAGTGGATAGGATATCATTTTAATGGGTTATTTTGCTTTTGTCATGACGAGAACTAAAAAAATCATGGGACTACAATCATGAATATTGATGTGAATGAATGGAACTCCTAGGAGAAAATCTGAACATGATGCTAATATATTAGACAATAATGCATGCGGATATGATGAAGTGGGTTAGGTGCTAATGATTTAGGATTCTTTAGAGTTTTRGGAGAGAAGTCTGACGGTATATTTTCCTAAATCTTAACCATTAAAAATATRCAATGATTGACATTAAATACAATGGATTGGATCATGRAAAATAAAAATAAGGAAAATACACTAAATGTATGGAAATCTACCCCTAAAATTCTTTGAYAACTCTAGTAGATCCTAATTAGTGCTAATGTTCTATGACATTATAAGGTTTGTGTATATGTATTTCTAGTAGTAGGTCAGATTACTCCGCAAGGTGGTTGCGACGTGATGTTCGAGACCGCAAAGTGGTTGCGGCCTAGGCTGACCAAGTGATACTACTAGAAGATTATGCAAATTGCTTAATGTCATTTGTTGACTATTTACTCCCTTTGAAACCTTCTTTAGGGGGTTATATCTCTTTATATTTCCGAATTATTACACCTCATAAAGTAGGAGGTTATGAAAATTTCAAGAGTCCCTTGTCCTTTCATCTCTATTCCTCCATCCTTCTATATATACATCATTCTTCATATGATTTTTGACACACACATACATGAAAATCCTAATCACTTCTATTTTGGGCATAAGTTTATGTGGCTCCAAACTATCACCRAAGAGTGCCCTTGTGTGAAAGTGYAGTGTAAACCTTTGTTAACGAATCGGCGAGTACAATGTGCACCCRGGTCACGCCGAGTTATCGTTTCCAAGTCAATGGTCTTGATTGCCATGATACACCATTTCATTCACTATCGATTCCTAGTCTAGATGTAACCTTGAAAACCTTTATTTTTCCAACATGAAGAAGCTGATCGAAACAAACACAGCGGCAAGAGAAAACAATCAAAATAATGTACTATAGGAACATGCTTGGAATTTGTTGTTTACTCATAAAAATTGGAAAATAAAGGTTGAATGAGTTTAAATGTTAAAACTGAAATAATAAGAATGTACCAGATAAMAGTGGTAAGAATAGAGATAGTAGCAGAAAAGGAGTCAGATTTAGATGATGATGATGACACTAGTGGTGAGAATATCATCTAGACCGGATTATCTCCGGGAAGACTACTAGATCAAATGGAGTTATAAAGGCTGAGTGTTAGTATCCAAACCCTTTTTAATGTACTTTTCTAAGTTTAGTGCCTTATTTGHTGGGCACTTTTTGCATGTCACCTCCTCAAGCACCTTAGAATAGAGGCCCTATAGTCTGTATGGCTTAACTCTAGTTTGAGTGTCTCCTAGGAGAAGATGTACTCATTTAATTTATCCTCTTGACTTCCACCCCCCACAAAGGGATATCCGCGATAAGGTTTCTCAACTAACCAGCTTCTTGTGTGACCAAATCCAATGCTATCAACTCCTCACCCCATTGCCCATCGACGCTATTTTAGCTCTTCGCATGCACGTCTCGTTAACCAAACGAGAAAGTATACTAGCCCACATATCATCCCCTCTTTCCTTTAAGGAAAGTGCTATAAGAGAAGAGTATATTCATCGAAGATTCCATCTACCCATGCTTAATGTTTAATTCTTTTACGAGGCGTTTGACAAGTGGGAATGGGAATTTGGGTAATATAGGATGGGAATGAGAATGAGAATTAGAAGGTGGAAATTGATAAAATTATCTCAATCCCTTGTTTGGTATTGATTTGGGAATAAATGAGGATTTGAAAAGAGAAAAAAAAGGAAATAAAATTGGATGAAAAAATAACTTTGAGCAAAAAAAAAGGGAAAAATAAATAAATATGAATTTCCCATCAAATACCAACCCCCCCTCCCCAGGTAATAAAACCATGGGAATTGACCCCAATTAATCTCATTCCCCTTCCCTCAAATAATCCCATTCCCCACAAACAAACATGGGAGTTTAGGACATTAGATTAAAATTCTCATTCCCACCCTTCTATTCCCACAAAACAAACACCCCTTTAAATGCATTTATAGATATTGTGCTTGTATTGCATTTTAGTATTCCYTCCAAATTCTCGAAAGACYCATTGAGAAGTTTTGGGTTCAGCTACATACATTTATATTTTAGACTTTCTTGTTAAATATAGAGTATAATATTTTTGTTTAGAAATATACACGTCAATTTAGTTTTATTATATACTAAGGCCCTGTTCTCGTCAACTGAATTTTTCTAAACTGAACTTATTTCTACTGAACTGAACTTATTTTTACTGAAACCTTAACAAATTTCTTAAGGATTGAACTTATTTTTATTGAACTGAACTTATTTTTACTGAACTAAAGTTATTACTATTGAACTYAACTTCTTGAAACTGTACTGACCTTATTTTTTTCTGAACTGAACTTATTTTTACTAAAACTTATCTAAATAAGTTGACGAGAACAGGARCTAAATGAGATTTTTATTGTTGGAAAGTTATTAATTAGCTTTCTAATTTGTTTGTTTCAAATTTGAATGTATTTTTTAAATCAAGGTACATATTATCTCTATTACAGAAGAGAAGGGGAGCAATGGCGTCCCCTGTGAAATGTCCACTATATTATCTTCATTAATGATTTAAATTACAATGGTTTTTTTTTTTAAAAAAAAAAATTCTTTTTAGTTCTCAATTCTCAATTTGCCCTAAAAGTTGAACAAGGTAAAACTGGTATTGTATTTGAAATTTCAAATAAATACTAATTAAGCAATGTTTAGAGTGATTTTCTTTTCTTAACATAATAAACATGTAACAATGAAACATTGCATAAGCTAAGTTACTGTAACAAAAAGAATTCAATTGACAAAATAATTTGATAGGATTGATACAGTAAGAAGAAAAATATAAAACTTAGAATTTCATTCTTCCTTTGTTTCCCAAATATTGCATTTTTTTTTTTGTATAGAAGACAAACAGCACACACATTAAATGGCACCTTTCCTTGCCTTAATACATGAGCCTTATTAACTAGACTACGAGAAACTTTACTAACACGAATTGAACGAAAACTAGTACAACAGATATCAAGAATGTCATTTAGAACATTTTTGCAGTCTCTCCTAGCTTCATTCGGGTGATGGAGCGAGTGCACCAACTCCAACGAATCAATAAACACCTCACCTTGATCAGTACACTTGCGCATTTCCTGTAGYCRGTCGAGAAGTGCAAAGGCTTCAGCTTGAGTAGGAGAAGTTGCAAAAACTCTTTTTCCTTTTGTAGCCACGATCATATTATTGTTGAGGATGCACCAACCAACCGCAACACGACAATGGTCATCTTTTTTCCCCTTCCAAGCACCATCCACTAGAAGTTTAAAGTGGTACTCAGGACTTGCGTGGTCATTGCTCCAACTTTCCTYCTCCTGGTGGTTACTTGTTAGATGCCTTGTCCTTCRTGTGTTTCCCTTACTATCAAACACCTCGCTCRAYCGCTTTGCTTCCTGATGAATTCTGACCATAATCTGTGTAGGCTCAATCGTGCCTCCTCGAAAGACCTTATCATTTCTATAACACCATAATGTCCAAGCTATTGCAACTAACCAAATCCATGCATTATCCGAATGCCTAATAAAATATAAGAATAATTTGTGGATCCAATCCCCCAAACTCAACCTTTTGATTGGGGGGAAACGAATAACAAGTGGAGAAGCAGCCCAAATACGTTGCACAAACTCACAATCTTTTAGGATATGATTGACCGACTCAGGTTGATGGCAGAAACAACATCTTGCTGTCTCTTATACACATCTAGATGTGTATAAGAGACAGGAAACGAATAACAAGTGGAGAAGCAGCCCAAATACGTTGCACAAACTCACAATCTTTTAGGATATGATTGACCGACTCAGGTTGATGGCAGAAACAACATCTTGTGTCAACTGAGATACCTATTTTACGAAGGTTATCTGTTATAGCAAGGCAGTTATGAACACTTCTCCAGATAAACCACTTARATTTCTCAGTCATCTTGCATTTCCAAACTTGTTTCCAAAACGTCTCAGAGAAAGCCTTGGACGTGTAGTTCGAAGATTTTGAATTCAATAACCAGTTGTATCCCGACTTAATAGAATATGTTTCACTAGGACTCATCCCCCAATCAATCTGATCATCACCCTCCTTGGCCGAGATATGGTTAGCAAGAATTTCCTTAGCAGTTTTGTCTTCGGAAAAAAATTCCAAATTAAACCATATGTGTATTTAACCTCTGGTTTGTAATGAGATCAGCCACCCCATTTTAGGTTTTTGAGGATTATTCCGGTGCTCAGCCCTAAAATGGACACCAATATTCTCTAACCATCGATCATGACTAATGTGTATACTCCGCCCATTACCAATTCTATAACCCCGGTCCCTAAGGATTCTGGCTCCTTTGGCAATGCTCTTGGCACAGAAGGAGACTGCAGAAGTAAGCTTCTTGTCCTACATTGTGATGAAAGAGCCTTTGTATTTTGCACGCATTACCCTACACATCAATTGATTAGGATGACTGTTTATTCTCCAAGCTTGTTTACCAATGATGGCCGCATTCCACAACTCAATGTCCTTCAAACCTATACCACCACTAACGTTTTGTTGTTGAAGAAGTTTTTYACTTCTCCAYTGAACCCCTTTCACATCATTACTCTTTGCCCAATAAAAGTCAAGGAAGAGGGTATTCAACTTCTTTAYAACCTTTTGGGGAAGCAAGTAAACAYCCATGATGTGGCTAGCAAAAGTGGRTAAAATTGAATTAATTAGCAGAGCTATTCCTGGTTGACTCAGATGGCCGGTTGTACTTCCAAGAAGTAATAGTACCAYTTGACTTATCATAAACATCTTTGAAAACAATAACCGAATTTCTCCCATCAACATCCATAGGGCAGCCRAGATACACTCCCGATTAATTGGAAAGAGAAACACCCAYYCATGCCTTGAGATTCTCCTTTGTATCGAGGTCCACATTAGGTAGAGCTGGGCAAACGCGACACGACCGACCAACACGACACGAACCCAGCCCGAAATTAGCGGGTTTGGGTCAAGGATCTCAACCCGTTTAATCTAGTGACACGACACGACCCGGGTTTTAAACGGGTTGGGTTTGGGTTTAGGTCCTTAACCCGTATAACCCATATAACCCGCAAAGATAAAGGCCATCTTTTATAATTCTGCTTTCAGCCCAGTTGTAGCTCCATGCAATCCAGTGTTTTATTTGTGTTTTTGGGCCAAAATTTTCAAGCCCGCTTGATTGAAGTTAGAAACACTAAAACCCTAGTAGCCGTAAGTTAAATGACAACTTCTCTCTCCTCTCTCCTCACCTTTTTCATTTCATCAAAAACACATCATACGGAGTATATTTCAAACCAACTCATTCTCTCTCATATGATATTTCTTCGCTGGTCTCCTCATTCATTCTCTAGTTCGTCATTTTAATTGGTTGATTTCATATTTTCACTTCATGAAATCAATTTCACAAGGTAACTTACTAAATTATTTTTTTGTCGAATTTATGTTTTAATGCTAATTGTTGGTTGATTTTGTTTTTCGATTTTTAGCCTGAAATTATTTGTTTTTTCTGTAGAATTTGTGCTCGTTTTTTCTGTAGAATTTGTGTTGATTTCAAGATCTGATATTTGTTCTTGCTTTCGCTGAATTTTTTCATGATTTCATAAGCCTGAAACTATTTGTTTTCAGTTGATTTCAAATGCGGAGTATGATATCTATATCTATATATCTATTTAAAACTTGGTTTTGACTTACAATTGTGACACTTGTCACATTCATAATATTTCAAAAAAAAAACTTTCATTAAAAGTACAAAAAATACATGTCCCTATTCTGTTTATTTTTGCATGCAACAATTTGCAAACAGACATGTCCCTATTCTATTTGTTTTTGCATGCAACATTTCGCATGATAGGTTTATTTTTGCGGTTTATACCGATTGTTTATGTAATAACCACTTGTATAGATAATTACTATATTCTATTCTAACTCATATATGTTCGCATGTCATATTATTATTTCGCATAATATCAATTCTATTCTAACTCATGTTTGTTCGCATGTTTTAACTCATTTCGCATAATATCAATTCTATTTAGATCAATTTTTTTCCATAATATACAACACATGACCCAATTGGTTCTTAAAAATTTGTACTATAAATTAATTCGCAAACGGGTCGGGTTTGACCCATCTATTTAAAAACGGGTTTGCGGTTTCTGTGTATATTTCTTTATTCATGACCAACTTTTTCGGTCGGTTTTGCATGTCAAATTTGGATCGGGTTTTTTTTTGCCAGGTATAATTATCATACTTCATAAAAGATTGTACGAGTAGTAATTTTGCATAGAAATTAAAAACTTGATTTTTGTTAAATGATTACGTATATTTTATTTACTAGGTTTTTTTATCGTATACTTATTGTTACATCTAACTATTACAAAATCAAAGTAAATCAAATTGAAAACTTTTAAAAATATCTCAAAAATACAATGATTTAGTTATTGATTACAATTTTTTTTAATGAAAAGGTCCTGTAATTTCTTACTTTTTATGATTTTTGTTTTTGCCTATATTTTTTTACACGTGGAAATTACCATTTTTTTATTTCTTCTTTAATTTTCCTTTTTACCTCTATATTGTTTCTTTTGTGTGTAAAAGATTCTTATTTTTTTTTACCTTTTTTCCATTTTCCCTTATTTTATTTTGGGGGTTTTGCATATATTTTGTCACGTGGCAATTTCCTAATTTTATTTAAATTTCTTTAATTTTTACCTTTTTTTGTTTAAAATATTTCTATTTTTTCATTTTCGTCTTATTTTCCTTTCTATTATTTTTTAAAAAAAACATTTTCCTATAATAACATTTTTTCCTTCTATTTTCCCTTCTTTCTTTTTCTTTTCCATTTTAGTTTTGTCTAATAAAATATCTACCACTACTTTTAGTAAAATGGAATTGAACGGAATTAAAACACGTGTGATATTCCATCTTTCTTTTTTTAAAATATGTCTGTGACGTTTGCTGTCCCTTTTCATCTTTTTTAGTTTAAAATGAGTTCTTATACGGAGTAATTCATAATAGAGAAATTACATGATCGATGTCACTTGATATCTCCACTATTTTATAAATATTTTTTTGTACTTAATAACATGGATGACAACAAAAATGTGACAACAAAAATATAAAAAGACACATGGAATGTTTTTTCTTTTTTGAAATATTCTTTGTGATAGTTACAAAAAGATAATATTGTTTTTTTTAGGAAAAATTAACAGGTAAATCCCACCTTTGGTGGGTCTTCCAAAAATAAACCGACCTTTGATTATTTCAAAATAATCCGACTTTGCGGGGGCATCTTCAAAATGCACCGTGTGACCTGCTACCTGCTCTTGAGGTTAAATCAGATTTATTTTTTTATTTTTCCTTTTTTTTTAAAACTCATTTTTTTAAAAAAATCTTTTAAAAAAAAATCTCACCCTCTCCTCACGACATCTCTCTCCTCCTCCCCTCTTCTCTGTCCTCCTCCTCTCTCTGTCACTCATTTACAGGCGGCGACGCTGCCGCAACAACCACCGCAACCACCATTCTTTCTCCTCCTCCCACCACACAACACCTCATACTCCACCTCCTCAACTCTACCGCCGCGACACCACCACTCTGCCACCGTCTCTCTCCACAGCTAGCCACTCTCCAACATGTCCCTGGTTGTAACCACGGGTCCATCTCTATTGCGCCGATACTTGGCTCGCCAAACAACCCGTTTGCCCGTTTGTCGGACCAAACTTGGCCCGGAGTTCTTCGAATCATCTCCACCTCTCAAAATCCTTGTTAAATTAATCAAATCAATTTAATCGCCATTTCTATACCTCAATTCAATCCCCACTTCTTCATTTTTCTCTCTTCTTTTTTTTAATAGGGTAGATTTGAAGTAATTCTCACTTGTAGATTGTGAAATTGATTAATTTATTATGTTAGTATTAGTGATTTTTCTTCACTACTATTTTTTCTCGGGTTGATTGCAAAAATTTAGTCTCTATTTTTTTAACCCAGAAATCGCAATTCCACTACATGCAAGAGAGGAAATAAAACAATTACATTTTCACCATTAACAAAAATAAAATAAAATGGAGTAACATAACAAAAATTTCATCTTCCCAACAAAAATTAATCGAAAACATATTTAATTTCATTGATTTAACATTCTAAAACTGATTTCTGGTTCAATTTTTCAATTTTCTTAAACTTTTACTACCGTTTTGGAATTCCACCAATTTAACTGAATTTTGAGCTTTCATTCTAATAAAACGTTTGAATCTAGAAAATTCGAGAAGTTTTGGCAAGAAATGAATTTAATTTATATACTCCATAATAATTAATATTTATATTTATATAATTTATTATTACACCAATGAAATAGAGCATGTGTCCGACTAACCTGGAAGCAGTCACCATTACTCACCAACTGTAAGTTTATTTTTGGAAGATGGGAGGCAAAGGTGGATTATTTTGGATATATCAAAGGTCGGTTTATTTTTGGAAGACCACCAAAGTGGGATATACTGTTAATTTTTCCTTTTTTTTTAAGTTTTTCTATTCCATGTTTATTTTTTCAAAACACAATAATTATTCAATCAATTCTATCTCATCCGCTGGGGGGATGATATAGTATTTCGATATAGGTAGACATCATAGAAAACTTATTTTTTTCATAAAATATTTAATCCTTTTGTTATTGTTATCTTTAATTATTTTTCATCATTGTATACCTATGATTACTTCACACAATTATAAAATCAACGTCAATTACAAAGTGAACCCGTGCGTTGCACGGGCCAAATACTAGTTTAGTTTAATTTCGTGTTGATTTTAGTCGAAAAATTTATGAATGCATGTTTATTTTAGGTTATTGATTCTGCTTCTGAAATTCTGAATTCTCATATATATTTTTTGTTTGTTTGCAAATAAGTGCAGATTCAACTGGTGGAAATGAAGAAGATATGTTGATTAGGCTTGAAGCTGGAATATTTAGCAATTACCATTTGAGTTGTTTTAATTTTTAACTGAAGTTTTGGACTTGTGTAATTTAATTTGTAATTGTATTATGTGAGTGTTATATTATACGGAGTATCAGTAAATAAACCTCTTTTCTTTTTAACTAGTTAGRTGTGAATTATTCATATAGTTGAAAACTTTTATTTTTAATACGAGTACACATTTACGCTAAGKAAATAAAGGCAACAATGCTAACCTTAATGCAACACAAACTTAGTTATTAATTTTTTAACCAAAAAATGTAAACGGGTTTATCGGGTTGCCTGGTTGGGTGGCAGGCTGGGTTTAGGTTGAACCTGATGACRCGTTTAATTAATCAGGTCGGGTTCAYGTCAGTGGGTTTCATCCCGTTTATTTTGTGACTCGACTCGATATTGACACATCACGACCTGTTGCCCAACTCTAACATTAGGGCTGAAGATGATGTGGGACTTCTGAAAGTTAACCAGCTCACCAGAAATATCACATAAATCATCAATGATTGTTTTTAGGTGCAAGCAGGTTTCTTTGGTAGCTTTGAAGCAGAAGAGTGCATCATCAGCAAAGAATAAGTGATTAATGGCTTCACTGCTTCTACTCAACTTGATTCCTTTAATGGTCCCCCTAAGCTGCTCCCGATGCATCCTTCTGGATAAAACTTCAATGCACAAAAGGAAAAGGTAGGGAGACAAAGGGTCACCCTGCCTCAACCCAGCCTTGGGATGAAAGGTCTTAGAGGGGGCACCATTAACCAACACACCATAGGATACAATGCAYACACATTTCTCAATCCATCTAATCCACTTATTAGGAAACCTCATTGCAACTAGGACATCTGTGAGGAAAGCCCAACTGATTCCATCATAAGCTTTATTTAAATCAATTTTGAGGATAGCTTCGTGAATTCCTCCAAATTTCCTTCTCTTGATGCTATCAAGCATTTCATGTGCAAAAAGAAGCAATTGTCAGAATCATAGTCTAGATGGAACGAAGCATTTTGACATTCACTGATAAGATTTCCCAAATATTACATCATTTTGTCTTTTCACTATCCACAGGAAGTACTTTAACCAAGCTTTGAGTTTTACACATAATAAAAATAAGAAAGTGGAATCTTGTTAGATTTATCTCGTTAAATACTATTTTAATATCAAATTTATCATAATTTTATTATTCATAATTATAGTTATAAGGTCAATATTGTGTCACGACAAGCGTAAACTATTGATTAGTGCAATTTTTAAGAAACGGAGGAAGTATTACACTAATTAGATCGATGATATCCATATTATTTAAATTCTAAATTGAAAAAAAAAGTGAGTGAGTGAGAATTTTGACCAGAAAATTGTTAGTTAAGAAGATGAAAAATTATCAATTTACTTCGAATTAGAAAGTATTTACCAAATACCGTTCATGTAGGATCGGTAGATGGGATTTTAATTTTCTCTAAAACAAGAGGGAAAATCGTTATTTGAAATAGCGATTTCAAATAGCGATTTTGGTGTAAATCGCTATTTAGTGTAAGTCGCTAATATGAATAACGACTTATGCATAGTTGTTAGAATCGAGATCCTACCTTGGATCGAAAAGATTTGATAGGATCGGATGTAGAATCGAACATTCTACCAAATAATCAAAAATCAACAGCAACGCTAATGTAACTAAAATAAATGATTTTTCTTGCGTAAGGACAAAAGTAAGAGTAATTTCAAATGTATAAGTAAATCGAAAAATCGAAATATAGTCATTAAATGGTTAATAGAAATATGTTATGGTTAAGATTATAATTATGATCAATTTGAAATTATAATTGATGAAACTATGGAAAATATTCAAGTGTATAATTTTACTATAACGCGTATCAATTGGGTTGTTGAATCGTAAAATCGTATTAGAATCATAATAAGATTCTACTAATTTTAGTTTAAATCAAAAGGATCGTACGATCCTACAAAATCAAGATTCTACCATAAGATCGAATGAAAACTTAATTTGGATTGTAAAATCGTAGAATCGTTAGATCGGATTGAGATTTTAATAACCATGGACTTATGGCAATTAAAGTACTCCATTCGTTCCATATTGTTTTGTGCACTTTCCGTATTTGGACGTTCCATAATGTCTTGTGCATTGTGATTTATTCCATTTTCGGACATGCTTTTAATATTTTTTGAGATTTTGCTCAGGTACCCTTGAGGTTTTGCTTAATTCCTCAGGTATCCCCCAGTCTTTAGAAACGCCTCAGGTATCCCCGAAGTTAGAACAAATAGCTCAAATGCCTTTACTATGGATGGAAACTTGACACCGTTAGTTTTGTGTAATTAACCTCTAATCTACCCCTTAAAACACTCTAAACACATTAATTAATCTCTAATATATCTCTCTCATCCATTAATCACCTCAGAACTTCAACATCACTCATCTTCAACCTCCATCTTCAATTCACAATCACAACAACCTGTGACCCCCATCTTTAATTCAACCTCCATATTCAATTCAAACCTCCATCTTTAATTCACAACCTCCAACTTCAACCCACGAACCAACACTGACCTGCAACTCGCAACCCGTGACCCACTACATTGACCTGCAACCCCACCCCTACCCACGACCCTACTACTCGCACCACCACCACCCTCCTCACAGCCCTGCTTCTCGCACCACCACCACCCTCCTCGTAGCTCTGCAACTCCCTCTCATCCTCACTCAATTTTCCAAAAATAAAAACCCAGAAAAAGCTCACTCCAAAAAGCATTTGGGTTAAATAATGGGAGCTTTTGTTTCGAAAATTAGCAAATCGATTTCGAAATCAAGAATTCGTGTTCAAAGTTGTAGTTTCAAGCTCGAAAATCAGGGTTTTGGATTGAAAATGGGAATTTTAGTTCGAAATTTGACTTTTGTGTTCGAGAATCTGATAATCTTCTTCAAAATATGATATTTTGATCTGAAAATATGTATTTTGATCTGAAAATATGACATTAATGTTCTAAAGTATGATTTTGGGTTGAAAATTGGTTAGAGTTCCAAATTCTTCTGGTTTATAAAAAATTTTGATGATGCTTGGAGCTTTTGAATTGACTTCTTGGTTTTCTTCGGTTTTTGGAGCAAATTCAATTGTGATTGAATTAGGTATCATGATTATTGGAATTTATTGGAATTATTATTTGGATAATTGTGATTGAGTGAAAATAGATGTTTGAGTAACAATGGAGGAGAGAGAATAGCTTAGAAATTCCAAATGAGAAGGTGAAGGAATGGAAGATGAGGAAGATTATCAGATTAATGGAGGTTGAAGATGGTGATTCATGAGAGAAAGATATATTAGGGATATAGACTAATGGTGTTAGAGATTTTAACAGTTTTGGGTCATTAAGGCATATAAGCTATTTTCTTAAAGGTGGAGGTACCTGAGGCGTTCTAAAACTCAGGAGTACCCGAGGAATTAAGCAAAACCTCAGGGGTACCTGAGGAAAAACCCATATTTTTTTAATAGGATGGACCTGCCACATTCTCTTACTCTTCCCCATATACACATTCTTTCTCAAATCTATTTTGGTTTTGACCCAACTTCTTTATTAATAAATTATTCCTAATTTCCCCGCCAAATAGTAAATGTACAAAAAATATGAAATAGAGGAAGTAGTTGAAATTCCTTTTTTTGACTAGAAAACTAAAAAAGTTTCATTTATAGTAAAGCCAAACGACCCTTACAATTTGATAGAAACGAAAAAGCCATAACACACATCCATAGAACATATGAATATTTTGCATTAATACAACAGATTTGAATAATATTCGCCTTAATAAATTCCTTACATCCGCAACAATACTAAACTGTGAGTTCGCACAAGTTCGACATAYCATCCATTGTTGCGAAGTTACGTCGGCTTGTGTACGTCTGTAGTCTCCACGATAATGCCAAATAGAATGAAACCACACAAACTAATGTCCGTAAGGGATGTAACATATATCGATCAGCGCAACCTTAAAACTTTGAACCAATCTCCCTCGCGAAGCTGAGACAATAACTAGTAGTACAACAACCTGTGTTCTAGTTAACACTTGAAAGTCACCAAACAAAGGATATAGGCTCGGCCAAGGTCTCCTCCTGTGAATAGAAAGAGCAACAGGAACACATCCAAAAATCCTAGAATTGTGATCAAATAGAAACCAAAACCCAGAGGACATCTTAATTGAAATTAAAATAAATAATTTTAAAACGAAATTAAAGAAGCTTGCTTGAGATGATAAATAGCAGCACCCATTAACAATGATGACGGAACCCTACCAATACCTTCCACGGCGCGGCTMCTCATAACAAAGCCTTGAAACAAGGGGTCGAGTTTGTTTCCCCTCAGATRGAGGCTCTGAATTGAAACAGGGGGTCGTGATTGTTGCCCCTCGCTTGCGACGTCACGACAAAGAACCAATGAAAAAGCATTAAAGCAAAGTTTAAACCCGTCAATAGGAAATGCATAAATAATCGAAATCGAGCAAACCCACAAGGATTAAGGGGACTCACCGGTGGTGAGGAGGGATCGTAGTCCCTACCCACACAGCGAGCCCCCTTGCGGCGAAAATAGAAGGGCGGCCAAGGGAGGGAGAACAAGGGGAAAACGACAAAGAGGAAAAGACAAAGGGGAAGGAGATCGACGAGGGAAGAGAGGGGGGAGGCAAGAGCTGGAGGATGGTGGCGGAGGATAAAAAACCCTACAAGGACGGGATGAAAGAACCCTACTAGGAGGGGATGAAAAAACCTTACAAGGAGGGGAAAGTTTTCGTCTCTTGAATACCTAACTTTATTAGTTGAAACTAGATAATACCCGTGCGAGACGCACGGTTTTTAAATGCACAAAATGATGAAAATACCGAGGTTATATAAAAAATAAAATCGTAACTTACTATTGTAATCTTAGCAAATAAACCAATTTGGAATAATTAATTATGAAGATAAATTAGTTGCCGAATTCATTAAAATAATTGTTTGGAATGTAAAAAAAATTCTAAAATATGAATGTTTGGATACATACATTTGAGCTTTGTTCCTTATGGAGTTGAACACTCTAAGATTTTAATAATAATCAACCTTCAAAAAAAGATTCATATCACATTATGATGCAATAAGTTAAAAACAAAAAAAAAGTAAAAGAAAATTAAAAATATTTTAAGAAAAACTCTTACTCTCAGAACTATACACTCTCTAACATTTCAACTCTAGATGGCCCCGACTCAATTTTTTGCTACTAAGAAAAAATTTCCACTACGAAAACATTTCTTTATTATTTTACAACTTATTTTATTAATTGCTGCACCAATTACCTCATTATAATTAATCTTATATCCTTAATTGCAAATGATTCAATCAGAAAGTAAGATGAAACCCTTGTGGTGTATTAAATACAATATTATCAAACTTAGTTCATATTTATTGTTGGTTTCTCAAAAACTTGGCAGTTGGCAGTAGCACCCTCCACAAACGAAATTAATTCGAACTTTGTCTATTATATACTTTTCGAATTTTCAACTTATTTCACTAACAAATTAGTTTTAGGAGTTATGTCTTACTTTGAATGCATTTTAAGAATTTATTTGATATAAAAAGACATGATTTTTTGAAGTAAGATTAAAAAAATGGGACTTTGTTATATGAGGACAAATGAATTTAAGTTGATAATTAAAAAGCCCAAAAAAATTTTTGGTGAATAAATTTGACGTGAAGAATCTATTTTTTATAGTATTCAAGTTGAACTTGGTTCCAATTGACAAATCAGTGTTGGGAAGATGAAAAAAATTAAATTATAATTTATAACACTGTAGTGGATAATAATTTTAAGTGGAAAAGTCTAAATACAATTTCGGAAGATAAAGGAAATGGAGGATAAATAAGTAATTGTTTTAATCTATTTATTAATAAAGGTAAAAAACTTGAGCTTATGGCAAGATCACGAAACTTTTGGAGAAAAAATAGTAAAGCTGAAGTTTTTTTAGTTATACTCTACTATAAAAGATTCAATTCTTAATATCAAATTGCCTTAATGTTTAAAATATTATGTAAATGAGGAAAAAAACTATTCAATTAAACAATGGTTAAAATTGAACATATAATATAATAAGGAACATTCAAAAAAATATTTCAATAAACTTAAACCATTTTTTAAAATCATTAAAGAAAAAAAAATAACAAGTCAATAATAGCATTATTTTTTTATAAATATTAGGAATTATTTAATAATATAATATAACTATAAAATATATATGATATTAGGGAGGTGGGATGGTTAAATTAAATGCTATTGATTAATTGATATATATAACATAAATAATAGATATATTAACTGATGAGGTAATTATAATCTCTTTTTTTTCAAAACCTCTTTCTAATCCAGCTAAAATTATTCCTTAGCCGTAGGGGCACCATCATCTCTGTTGATTATGTAAAAGCCCCAATTTTCTTCATGCTTTATTTGCTTATTGATTAGAAATCCTTATTCTATCTCTTTATAGAGTTATTTATCCCAAATTTTGGATTTTTTCTATTTTTATGAGAGTTATCCCCCAATTTTTGGAGTTATTATTATACTCATGAGATTAATTAGTTTCTTGTCCTAAAAATCGCATCATGGACAAGATTAGATTATCTTAGGTTTCTAAATGCGTTTTTGTTCGTTGAAAATTAAAGGCAGATCTAGGGATTTAACAATTTTGAGAGGTATTCAAAAAATCACAAATAGTATGACTAATCCAAATAATCTAACGCATTCACCAGCGACGTATTTGCCGAATCAGACAACTCCACAGATGTATTGCTTTTGATGGAGATTTATTAACGGCTATTTTAAATTACATCTCGACTTAACTATATTCTAAGGTGTTCAATTATTTGTTGAAATTTTTGTTTTCATCTCTTTTGATGTAATTATGTAATTGTCTTTTACTATTGCCATAAAATCCTATTGAATAAGCCACTATTTTCTAGGTAATACTATCACATTGTAAATCTTTTTAGTATAAAAAAAAAAATTCCCAATCGATTACTATGTGAGGCAATATAATCGACGTAATACTAATATCTTTGTTTCCAAAGCAAACTCGTATTTTTTTTTTTTTTAAACACATGTTGTGGTTAAAATTCAATGAATGACACATTCAGCATTCATAATCCCTAATCCACTGAGCAGAGCCTTACCGAAAAATCCCTGCTTCACACTAAGTTTAAACCATAATCCACTTTCGTCTTCTTCATTGCCTGCAAATCTTTCACTTCTTTTCTCACCATTTTTCCTCATTAACAATCTCCGTACCAATCAGAGAATCATCTGGTATTTTATCTCATCTCCCCAACAACACCCTAATTTAAGCTTACTTCTATATATTATCATTAACCACAACAATAACACACATAATCAATTCTAATTGCATCATTAAGCGTTTGTGTTAATATAAAGCTTTTAATCTGAAATATTATATAATAAATGTCGAAGAAAGAGGAGAGTTGATCGTCAACAAAGTTCACCTTGGAGGGCTTCTCAGGAAAACCCACTTCCCAAAATTAACCATTCACCTCTCTGTCGCAGTTCCTCAAAACCCCTTTCGAATTACGCCAATTGTCTGTTATGTAAGCTACTTTTTCCTCTTCTTAAACTTCGGGTTTTATTACTTTTATATGTAATTTTCGCTGAAATTGTATTCTTTGTATATGATGATATTATCAGATTTTATGTGTATAATATTGGTTTATTCTGGGTTCTTATTTAAGGCTAAATTCAATATTGTATTGTTAATTGGAACCTTTTGTGAATTCTGTTATGTAATTTCTTAAATGTTAGAAAATTATGCAGGTACCATATGTTAATATCAGGTAATTTATATTTGTTTGATTTACATAATATTGGAAAGAATTGTTCATTACTGTGTTTTCAATATATTTGTGAATTATCTGTAAATTGATTTTCATCTAAATTCTGCAATGTTGATGAAAATAATGATGAGACCAACTCCAGTAGAGGAAATAGTTGGCAGTAGATGCTTTATTGGAGTCAGCAGGGCCAGATTGCCTTGTTCCCGGTCAGGTTCAACCGGTCAAATTACTCGGTTTAAAGGTTCTCCTTGTGTTCCTCAAGTGATATTTTCTGTATATTGATGAACTTGCTGTTTCTTTATTTATATTGCAATTTTCGGTGGTGCACAACTGCACACTACTGAACGTCGAGATCAAAGGCTTTTGGGTTTTTAATTGAACACTGACGTTGTTTGTTAGAGACTTTTGGGTTAATGCACAATGCCTGAAGTACCAGGAAAATTGTGTGTGGTTTTATCTTCTTATGTTGGGGTTGGTTGATAGCTTGAGTTCATTAATTGTATCTTAATAGATTGGCAT
The DNA here is from genome assembly GCA_008642245.1 of Bassia scoparia. Classification (NCBI taxonomy): domain Eukaryota; kingdom Viridiplantae; phylum Streptophyta; class Magnoliopsida; order Caryophyllales; family Amaranthaceae; genus Bassia; species Bassia scoparia. The sequence continues at coordinate 6,414 of SNQN01007268.1, read as the reverse complement.
ATGTTGGAGACTTGGAGTGATGGAGTTGTTGAACCCCATGTGATTTGCACTAGTGAGTTATCCCACATCGGAGAAAGAGGAGAGATTGAATTAGTTTATAAGCCTTAGAGTTACTCCTCCTATTACCAATTGGTTTTAGGAAGGAACCTCTATGGGTTTGTAAGTTGGTTTGACTCTCCTTCTTGTTGGGTTCCAGACCCATTTGTCCTAAACATGAAATTTAACATGGTATCAGAGCCCGGTTATGGGTCTCTTCTAAACTGGGTTATTAATTGCAACTGGTTAAGGTTCCTCAATAGGATGTCTAGCCCTACYAGGATTTGTTCTGACCTTAGTTAGCTCTGACTTATAAGGACACTCACTAGTGAGGAGGAGTGTTGAACCCCATGTGATTTGCACTAGTGAGTTGTCCCACATCGGAGAAAGAGGAGAGATTGAACTAGTTTATAAGCCTTAGAGTTACTCCTCCTATCACCAGTTAGTTTTAGGAAGGAACCTCCATGAGTTTGTAAGTTGGTGAGATACTTTGAGTTTAGCATTGTTAGAGAAGTAGTAAGCTAACTTGATCATTTATCACATTAGGATGGTATTTTAGTTCTTTTACAATCATTTTACAACTTTGTTTGGATAAAAGAAATGGAAGAAAAGGAAGAAAATAGAAAATGAGGGTGGATAATTTCTCTTGTCTATATATCTATACTAAAGCAAATCCCCACCCTTTATTTTTCCCTCCCAAATTTCCCTCCATTTCCCCTTTATTTAATGATTGAATAAAAAATGAAAAAAATATTAATAATGATTATAAGTTAATAAATATGCTTTTGCGAAATATAAATTTTAACTCTAATTTTGAATACTTTATTTTTAACTATAATGTTTTTAATTCGGGTAATTCAAAAATTTATTTTAAATCGAGCATTTGTATCTGAACTTTATATATAATGTATTTGAATTCGGGTTTCATGGATATATAATTTATTCATTGCACGATTTGATTATTGTTAAACATTAAGCGGCTATAAGTTGAAAATAACAACACCTTATTAAACGGGTTTATTTTGAAATGAATATTGTTAAGAACTTACGGAGTACGTGTATTTGGTTGTAAATTGTAATGTTTCCTTTAATTTTTATTTTTGAAAAAACAAATTATATAAATCGTGCAACGCACGGCTAATCTAGTTTGGATATAAGTCGGGAAGGAACAAGAGGGATCCATTTTTCCCTCCTGCTTAATAAGAACATCTCTCCAAACATGATTATGCCACCCTTGTTGCCAAATCAAGCATGTTTGGCGATTAATCAGCCGTGTTATGCCTTGGAGATCAAGCTTAATTAGGAGTAGGGTCTAGGATATTTTATGGTTATATAATGTATTATTAATCCCATCAGTTCAGGTTTAGAACAGTCTGTAATTGGTTGAAGATTAAGCTCTTGTGTGTTGCTTCTTAACTTGGAATGGTTGAGAGGTCCAATTTCTTTAATTAGGTTTATCTTAATTGCCGGATCCTTTGTTTTCTTTCCTTATTTTTTCATCCAAATGCAATCAAAAGAAACAAAACACCTAAAATATTCAACCTCTTACATTTCATTAGAATCGAGTTGCTTTGCAATTACTATTCAAACCTAGCTTTAGTTCTTGTCAGAAGTGAAAGAAGTGCAATAACATCATTAAGACCATAACTATGAGCTTGAGCAGGTTGGTCTCACTATCCTTTGCAAATAATCAAATATGAAACTGTTTGGTGTGCAACTGTGCTGAGACAAAACTAATTGAAGAGATGAGTTAGTTTTTTGCGTTTTTTTTTTTTTTTTTTTTTTTTTTTTTTTTTTTGCGTGCCTTCACTTTTATCAGCTGGAGTTTAGTATGTGTGAAATATGCTTGCTTTGATTCTTAGCACTTGCTGCCAGCCTGCCACTTGTTTTGTGACTGTTCAAAATATGATGCACTGTATCTTCTAAGTCGTTTGTTCCATATAATATTGAGGCTTAACTTCCCTACTCTCTTCCACACTAAAATGATTATTTTTCATGGCTAGCCAACAGATATGGAAGCACATCAAATGTAGCTAACTCAATCAATCATCAATCAATCAAGCCTATCCCATATGTTGGTGTCGCTAACATAATGTAGCTAACTATAAATATAATCTCTTGATACCTTCTTTCCAGTTTCCACCTTTATCAATCGCTTTATAGAAGTAACATAGGCTGCATGTTTCCTTTGTGTGTGTCAATTTTCCTCTCAAGGCTAAAACAATGATGAGTTAAACTCTTTCTTTTAGTGATCTCTCACTTGCGCCAGATGTCAGCTTGTTTGGAGGATGTTCTAGTCTCTGATCTGGAAAGCCTTTTCGAAGCCAGCTCTGTCTTGGAACCTGATTTCCCAACAAAAGCTATTGTTTGTTGTCCCGGCCACTAAGTTGTCCTTGTGTAGTTTACTGCCAACATGTAGCTGACTTGCAGAAAGCTGCAACCTGGTCAGCAACGCATGTGGCAAGCAAAAAGTGGATATAATATGGAGTATATGACTTCTTATAAATTTGTAAGAACATAATCACAGAAGCTGAACCTGCCGGTGAAAATAGCTTTCTCTGCTCAAGTGTGAATTTAGGTTGCAGTGCCTAGAAATATGTTCTAGATAATATCCTCTCTTCAAGTCTTTAGGTTTGAAGGGTCTAGCAAACCCTTTTTTCTCCTACTCAATTTCTTTTTTTGGAACCCAAGAAGAAAAGAAGCCGACCACTCTTAGCTTTTTTCTTTTATAAACTTACACATGCCTTAGTGCCCCCTAACCAAATGCAATAGGAAACGGAAAAGAAATGAAAAGAAGGTATTAATATAGCCTATGGGCCAAAGTGACATAGTTAACTGAACAATCTCTCCACTTAACTTAAAATTATGAAGTCATCAACAATATAGCATCCAAGTGTGGTCAACTTGGACTTGTTTCCAATTTGGATATAATTTGGAAGCCGTGGTTTTCTAATGCTTCTCTGAAGATTGCGAGTGGAATTTCCATTTTCATACAAAGAGATAAGCAGACTTTGGCTTTCCCCCCCAGGCCTTTAGCTTTGTGTAAATAGCTTCGTTTCTTTTCTTTTCTTTTTTCCTTTTTGTTGTCAGACCAAAATTCTGCATTGTTGTGCTTGCACAAATCATGATCCTAGTCACAAAACAGGCAATAAAGCTCTTTTAAAGCCTGGTCATTGTGAGGAAATTCTCAGCCTTGTAAGATTTTTGTTATAAATTTTAATAGTGGATGGGAGAGAGATTTAAAGTATTTTTGGTATTAATATGTCTTCACAAAAAAAGACACTTAGCAGTTATAAATGAGTTTTGGACATAGCATAAGTTGGGTGTAAAATTTGTGATTAGATGGATTTCAATTTTCAAGTATTTTGAATCAGGCTGTCGATATGCTTTAGCTGGATTGACATCTTTAGCAATTCTTGAACAAGAGAGTGTTTTACCCATCTTGTACTGTAGCCCATTTATCTAATAACTCCGTACAACTTATGACCTTCCTAATACTTTGTTATATGTTTAGTTCTAACACTTTTGTGATATCAAGAACCCCTTGTACATTTCTTCTCTTTTGTTCAGCCACCTTTTTTCAGCACCCATAAATTGTTGGGGATTGACCAGTGGAGGAACAGTGGGAATGGATTGTAAGTTTGTATACTGCAGGAGCTAGATGGTAGTAGAGGTTTCTTGGAGGGAAAGTAGATTTGAGGATTTCCTCAACGACTAAGGGGAATTTATGGAGAGATTGCTATGTTGAGTGGAAGTGAGTTTACAGTCTTCATTTTAGTCCATAATGTCACTATTTTTGTGCTAAGCTTTGTTGTTGAAGCCTTGGAGGTAGAAATCACCTTGCTGACTCTGATGGATTGTATGCCTATAAGGCAGCTCATCAGGTGGCGCTTTCCTGTAGTAACCTTATAAATAAATCTCCTGGGGTTCCAATTTTCAAATTTTTGGCATCAGATTTCATGTCTTTTGTGCTGCTCCATTCAACCCTCATCCATCTTCTTTTGTTCCTTATCAGTTGCCTCTGATGTTTTACGTAAGGTCTGATCTTTTAGGGTTGATTGCAGCTGGCGACCTGTTAGCTTTCTTCTTCTTTGCCATTAAAGTAGCTATTTTATTCTTTGTCCCTGGTATGCCTTTTAGACATGACATTATTCATGTTAACTTTCATTTTACTTTTGGGTTTTTTGTCCAAACAAACCTTTTAAAACCAAAAAATTGCGAAAACAAACCTTTTAAAACGATATTTGTAAAAACGAAAAAAAGGTTACTATAAAAAACCAGCTGAACGTCATCACTTGGATTTTATTGACTTTTAGCCCATTGACTCACTAATGACCACCCTAATTTTCCTTTCTCCACCCATTCAACCCCATTACTCATCCCTTTTTCTTCTTCCCTAAACTTTCTCCCTCATCCCTCTCTCACTCCTCATCTACCCACTCGCAAATCCCATGACATAGTGCTAATTAAATTCAYTCCACCTCCTTCCCTAAACTATTCAATGTTAGTTAAATTCCGCAAGCGGCTAGATCACCACCTCAGACCACCTCCTCACCCCAATCAAATCAGGCAACACAACAAGCTGCTGCACTGCTGCTACAATGGTTTCGAGCGTGAGAAGTCCCCAAAAACACTGCTACACTGTCGTGGGTTTGATTTGTCGTTGGACTGAAGAGCAAGAACAGAAGAGAACCCAATTGACAGAATCCCATTGCTGAGAAGGCTGAAGATCAAAAGAAGAATCAATTTTCACAAATTTGAACTATTCAGTGTTCAACTCAAACAAAAGGTTGAAACTTTTTGCCCCCAGTTTGTACCAGGCCACCCAAATAATAATACTTCGTACTATTAAAATAATGATTATGGTTACTAATCTTGTTAAAACATGCCATCAATTAAAGAAAACCCCTTTCAAGAAGAAAAAAAGGACACAACTTGAAGATCCCATTTAAAAAAAAAAAAAAAATCTTTATTTTCAAGGGATACCCATCAAAAAAAAGTTCTTTATTTTCAAGGGATACCCATCAATTGGGGTTGTTGTTCGGTTGTTCCAAGTGAACTGGGGTTGTTCGTTCGAATTGGTGGTGTGGGATTGCTGAGGTAGTCTGGGGCGGTGAGGAGGTGGTGTGAGTGGTTTGAGGCGGTGAGGAGGTGGTGTGAGATGGTGAGGTTCAGAGGTGGTGCGACGGGCTGAGGCGGTGTGCTGAGGTGGTCTAAGCGGGGGTGAGGAGGTGGTCTGAGGTGGTAGTGCAAAAAGAATGAGGAAGAAATAGGGAAATAAGGAAGAGAGATTGTAAATAGGAAGAAGAGGGTGGTCATTAGTGAGTCAATGGGCTAAAAGTCAATAAAATCGAATGATGACGTCAGCGGGTTTTTTATTGCAAACTTTTTTTCGTTTTTGGTTTGTATTACAATTATCGTTTTAAAAGGTTTGTTTTCGCAATTTTTTGGTTTTAAAAGGTTTGTTTTGACAAAAAACCCTTTACTTTTTACACATTTCTCATGAGTATTTATACCCTTGTTCTTGACATATGTTTAGGTTTGGCCTATTGAGGTTGACTTGAAGTTCATGGAGCCAGTTGGACGAGAGCTCAAGAATATTGGGAAGGTAAAACTTTGATGCATCCTTGACTTTTCTTTGTATGTTAAATGTTACTCTGTTTTAAATATAATTTAAGACTTAATTTGTTCAATGGGAAATTTTCGGAGTTTGTTGTGTTGTAAAAATCTTAGCTTACATATCTACAACCAAAATCTAGTCAAGTGTATTGTTGTATATTAGCTATTGTTAGGCGTGTATTTCCTTAAAATCTTGGTTAATGAAATCTACTATGTTAAGCTTGGTAATTAGTGATGATGTATATATGGGAGAAGTTATAATATTGGTGTTCAATCGTTCAAGGAATTATTTGAACTCTTTGACAATGCCTATTCTTGCAATAATGCCATTTGAAGAAAAGAATGCTTGTTTACACACAGCTTCTCATATGTAAAAACTCCGAAGTGCCTGTGTTGTTTTGCCCTTTGCCCCTGTCAAGGGTCAAAAATGGAGCATGCAAGTACAGTGTTAAGCATGATGACCGGCTTAAGTTAAAATAGTATGTAGTATTTAGTTGGTATATCCGTATATGTTACATTGGCTAGTCTGATATTGTCCAAATTTTTATAATAGTCAATTAATTGAATTTAAAGTGGTGACATCCAATGATAGTAATCTTTATGGCAGATCTGACGGTGGTTTTTTTTTTCCTTTTGATATTGTCTGAATTTCTTTTCCTTAATTTTCTGTATATGCAGTTCATGGATTCAGCGGTGGATTTGATGAACAAGTCATTCATTGATCGTTGATGTTGATGATTATTTTACATCGAGAAATGA
>SNQN01007267.1:22871-34248 GCA_008642245.1 Bassia scoparia | reverse complement strand
TCTTTATTACCCTTTGATTTCGCGCTAGTCGCTGCAGTACATAGATTATAAGACATTGGACGCCTAGCTGTATCGTGCTTGAAATGTCCAATAATATCAAGTGTATAAAATATGTTATATGAAATATGATATACAAAATGAGCAACAAGTAATCTTGCTGCATAGATACGACTTTGATTGTATACTTATATATTAGATAATAATAATGAATTAATTAATATAATTAATAATAATAATAATAATAATACTTAACTTTTCATAATATAATAATAAAAGTACTGCTAATTCACTAACAATAATACTAAGCAATTTCCACAAATAATGAATTAATAATAATTAATAATAAAAGATAAATTAAAATATCATAAATAAAATAATAGAATAATAATAAATATACATAATATAATTCAGATTTAATAATAATAAATAATGAACATACTATATAAAATTATATGAATGAAAATACAAATAAGGTAAATAATAAAAATCAAATATAATAATAACAAACAAAGTCAAATATCATACATTACTAATAAAATAAATAACTAAATCTATATATAATAATAATATAAAATAATAATAATAACTAATAATGGAATAATAATATAATAATTAATAATAAGAATAAATAATAAACAAATAAATAATAAAATAATACAATAAAATAATAATAATAATAATAATAATAATAATAATAATAATAAATAATTAATAATAATTCTGAATCCAAATGAATAATGAAAATATAAAATAAATAATAATTTAAACAATATAACTTGAATAATAATAATGGTACATGAATAATTAATAAATAATAATAATACTAATATAAAATAATAATAAAATATATCCCAAAAAAAAATAAAACATAATAAAATAATAATAAATAATAATAAATAATAAAAATAAATAAATAAAAATAATAATAATAATGTTAATCATAATGAAATAAGTAATATAAATTTAAATAATAAATAATAACTAATAATAACAATAATCATAATATAATAAATAATAATAATATTAATAATAATAATAATAATAATAAATAATAATAATAATAAAATATACTTATCAATAATACATATTACTAATAATTAATAAATACTAATAATAATAATAATAATAATAATAATAATAATATAATAATAATAATAATAATAATAATTAATAATAATAATATAATAGATAATAATAAATAATAATACATAATAATAATAATTCAATAATATTAATAATTATAATAATAATAATAAATCGAATACTTAATAAAATAATAATAATACATAATAATTAATAATATAAAATAATAGATGAATAACCAAATAATAATAATAATATAATGTAATAATAATTAATAATTAAATAATATAATAATATAATAATAAAATATTCTATAATAATAATAATTATATAATCAATAATAATAATAATAATAAAATAATAAATATTATATAATAATAATATATAATATATGAATCATAATAATATAATACATAATAATAATAATAATAATAATTATAATTAATAATAATATATAAAATAATATAATAATAATAAAAATAATAATTAATAATAATAATAACTAATAATAATAAAATAAAATAATCAATAATAATAATAATAATAATATAATAATAACAATGAATACAATACTAATTATAAATCAATAATATATAATAATCAATAATATAATAATAATAATAATAATAAATAATAATAATTAATAATAATAATACATAATAATAATACTAAAATACATAATAAATAATATTTAATCAATAAATCAAATAATAGTAATAATAATAATAATAATAATATGAATAATAATACATAATAATAATGATATAATAATAATAATAATAATATAATAATAATAATAATAATAATAATAATAATAATAATAATAATAATTTTAAAATTATAAATAATTAAAATTTAAATAATAATTAATAATAATAAATCAATTAATAATAAATAAAATAATAATTAATTAATAATAATAATAATAATGTGAATAATAAAATAATAAATAAATAATCAATAATAATAATATAATATATAATAATAATAATAATAATTAATACATATAATTAATAATAACTAATAATAATATAACCAGAATAATATATAATGTAGACAATGCTCTCTAGTCCATTGACATAAGGTTATACTCTGCATCTTCTAATATACTCTTGTAAAACTTTGCATTAGCCAGTAGTTTACAGTAGCAAAATTGATTATTCAAATTATTCTAAAGTAGCTGATGGAGGAATGCAAAAGTTCATATTTTTATAAGTGTGTATTGATTTCGTGTTTTTATTTTCCATTGACTTGATCAGTGGAATATATTGAAGTTAAAATAATGATGATTACTTTAAGCTCTACCAAGACAACAAATATACTAGAAGCTTTAACGTATTAAGTTCACATGTTACTTTTGTATTTTCTGTGCAATTATCTTGAAGCACTCATGACTATAGGGTGCGTTATTCCTGCTTTTTGATGAAAATTTAGGATCATAATGAGATAGAACCTCCATAAATCCTTCTTGTCTTTGCCTTTTATTTTCATTTATTTTACATTTTGCTCAATAGTTTAGTGAAGAAATGAAAGACTTCAACTCTCATAAACACTAATAATATCAGATGAGAAAAGAAAGTTTTTCACTTTCATGCTTAACGTCAGCATATAGTCATTTTAACTTGATAATAACCTTAGCCGAATTACAAAAATATTATGAAATGCTCTTATCCTACATAAATTGGTAGTATTATCCTACTGCACCACCATGCTAACAGTTGTTAAATTTACCATTGACCTCCCTTTTTTTTTATTTCATCTTCTCCATTCATTAATCTAATGTTATTTTCTACTCCTACAACGTTTTTTTTTTTTTTTTTTTTTTTTTTTTTTTTTTTTTTTTTTTTTTTTTTTTTTTTTTTCCATTATTCATTATTATCTTTTTTTTTTTTAGACTTATCTTTTGTTTTCTTATTCTTTTTTTCTCCTCTATTCCTTTTTATTGTATTTATTTTATCTTTTTCTATTTAGTTCTACTTCCTCTGACTCTCTATATCTAAACGTATTAAAAGGTGTTACCTAATTAATTGTTCTATTATTTCTTATTATTTTATTTCTTATTATTTCTTATTCAGAGGAAAATAAAGGATTATATGTGTGTTACATTTTATTTTTTTATGTCAGAAGTAGAGCTCTTCTTATTTTTTGTTTTGTTAGTTTTTTTCATCTTTCTTTTTTTTTCACTATTCTATTCTAATTTCTTATATTTATTTATTATTATTCGTGTTTTTATTCTTTTATTTTTACCTTTATTCATCATTTTTATTCTCTTCAATTATATTTTTATGTAATATCTATTTTTATTATACAATTGAATGTCTTTAACACTCATTCTCATTATCTTTCTATTCACTATATCTCTTATTATAATATACTATATTTTTATTTTCTTATATAACTCTAATTATTATTATTCCCTTATGTTTTATGATATAATATTTATATTATTATTATTCTATTATTTATTTAACTACAAACCAATCTCCTATATCTTTCATTTATCATAGTCTATCTTCAATTTTTTTCTTATGTTATTATGTTTAGAACTTGTTTTTAGAAAGTATTTTCCTTTTTATGACATACAAAAAAATAATAATTAAGTATTTAATACGCTTATGTTTGGTACGGCCTATAATGTAAAGTGGTCGCAACAAATTTCTTAATGCGGAAATAAAATGTAAATATCTTTTTTATCTATCCTTTTTTTTATTATTTTATTTCTCTTGTCCTATTATTTATTATTTATGATCTTTTTTATATTATTGTATCTTTCTATATATTTCTATATCTAATTATAATTTTTCATCTTCATTTATTCTCCTTATCTATTTTTGTTGTCTATATGTGACTCGGTTAACTTGAAAAATTTTTAAGAGCAAAAAAATTCCTACCATAAGAGTCCCTGCCAATTTTCCCCACAGCTACCCTGACCCACTACTCCTAAATAATCACCCCCTTGTGAAGAATATTAACACTTACTTCTCCTATTTAAAAACTCGCCACCCCAATTTTTTTTTCATCTTTTTCTTTTATAATTTTTTTATTTTTAATATCAATTATTTAATCCTGACCTCTGATTCTCAGTAATATCTCAGAGCATTCAAATCTCAATAATTCTTCTTATCAACTTTTCTATCTCTCATAAGTTGACAGAATATCTATTGCCATTACTCGCTGAAATAGAGAATGCGCAAACCCTTTAAACTCTTTTATTACTAAATTTCTCATATAATTTAGTTAATTTGCTATTATTTACATTGATTAACTGGAAGAAGTTTTTGGCATAAAAAATTCCTTTTTTTCTTTAAGCGAAATAAGATATCCGTTATAGAATATTACGAATTCGTTATTGAACTTCGATCCCTACTATTTTCTCTGAATCTATCATGGTTTATCATCAATTAATACCTTCTGATCCATGATGCATGTTCCTAACGATTTATTAAAGCCTTATATCATTAATTATATACCTGTGATTTATCTAATTGTTTTCTATCTGATTTATTATTATGACCCGCCTGCTGAATTACAAATTAGAAGAGTTTATGCAAATTTTCTTTATTCTATATCATTCGTTTTGGGGAAGGTTTAGCTGCCAATCGGTAACATGTTATTCTTTAGTCGTGTGAATTAGTTAGTTCCCGTGGCGTGAATTTAGCCTAGGGAGTATTTGGAGCCTCAGGTATCGTTTTATAGTGTCTTGGTCACCTCACAATTTTGAATATAGTTGAAGTAAACACTAACCCCTCCAATAATCTTTATTTTAGATTCATATTTGTTAAAAATAACGACAACAATCCGCCCTTTCTCTGACAACTCTTTTTTTCCTTATCAATTTTACTCATATTTGTTTAAGTTTACATCGGTTATTGGTAATTAACTTTTCCCTCTTACATCATACAAATTCCCACTGGATATAGTTTTACATTCATAGTTCTCCATTCTGAACTTACAGATGTGGCGTTGTTCAGCCTTTGTTGAAAAGCCCAAGTGCACGATTTTTAATGCCAATAATCCAAGCCTTCAGTGAATTTTGTACCGCGTCCCCTTCTTTTCCCTTATCACTAAATGTAGCTACATAATATAGATTTAGGCCTTTAATTTTCTCCCTTATGATTTCTCTACCATTATGCTATTCTTCATACATAGATCACAAGCTCTGAGGAATAGTGTGAGATTTTTCGATAATGTGAGTGTCTTATCTGACGGAAGTAGAGTATAACAAAGTTGGCCTATGCCATGCATTTGGTACAAATTTTTATTAGGTTGTTAGGTTTTGAATTTAATTTTTATCTCCCGTAATTAGACGAGGTTATTTATGCAAAACTAAAGCTTAATGCAATATCTGAAATTTTCCTGATTCTCATGCTACTTTGCATTGTATGTGTTTCTCACATTAGAAGCGTCCGTTCTTAATGATCCTGTAGATTGTTACATAATCACTAACTGCATAAAATTAATTGACCCAAAAGAATTTACATTCAAGAGATTAAATGCGTACACATACTTGAAGACAAGATATCGTTAAAATAACCTTTTCTATATGTAACTTTTTCTTCTTGAGGAAATATATGCGAAAACTAAAGATCACAAAAGATCATATTGGATATCTACATAAGCGGCTCAGCAGAGAGATCTTCACAACTGTAATGTTTATGTTTCTGATCAACAATTCCTATCAAACATAGTGCCATACATATTTCCTATTACACGATTATCAACTGCCTATGTGTCACTCAAGCTACTAATTATATCTTATAACTTAATTTACGGATCTGTGCTTATTGTTCTCTAATCTTTTAATTATCGTCTTTCATAATCATTAATGTCAAAGATACCTTCATTTTTTCAGTTCTTTTCCATATTATTAGATATTGCCAGCTTATTGTACTAATATTATAATCCTTTATTATCCTACATTAAAAGTAGACCAGTATTCAAGGAGCAACTAAAAACCATTAATTTATAAAAAAACATACCCAGAAAATCGATTAACATACATCATTTCACATTGTTGTGTGCTCGAGACAACCGTCACATTCGGCGATTCAAAAAAAGTGCTCAAAGAGAAATGGGTCTATTAACCAGACATAAAAGGTCTGTACCTAGACTATCATATTATTATCTGGGTAGACTTCACTAATATTAGTTTTAATCTACGTAATAACTATTTGCATTGGTGCCACTTTTACCTATAAGACACCTCAGTGAAAGGTCAATAACCAGAGATCCAAACAACAAAACTTCTTCATTCACACCTATGGTCTTGATTCTCAAAGTGAAATCCTGAGATACTTGTCTGGTATGACCCCGATATATCAGCTGTACAGTATGCTATATACATGCTCTTTTCCATAGCAGCTGCACCTCTAGAGCTGCCGATGAGGCTGATTGCCTTACACTTGTCAAAGAAACTATTATAGATAAATTCAAAATTAAGGGAGCTCCCATCTTAGATTGCTAATTTTTATCGAGCAACCTATCTAGACCTTGACTCAGGTTTAGTCACGACCAAGCTTTTACATGGCATCTTATTGTATCTAACACAACTCATGAAGAAGAGGTGTTGAGAAACTAAATTAACGCTTAGCCTTGTGACAAACTAAAGCTACATATCACAATAATATTGACCGGGCTTATATTCAGCTAATATGACATCGCCCCCCGAAGCATGTTGGTTATTTGAAGTGTAACCTTTTATGGAGTATGTGGATTATTATTTTACTATAGGATCTTTAGAAACTATATCAAACATATTTAGTCAAATGATCAGTATTTGATTTCTCTGTTCTTTTTTCAATAAGTACTTAATGAATAAAAGCAAGCTCTGAATAACTTTTGATACTATCTACTATAGTGTAGTTAATATACCTACGACCTTAATAAACATATAAGTATGTGTACTTTCAACTCCACAAGATTCTGCTATAGTATCGAAATAATGATATATTTTCACGACCACTTTGGAGTTACCAAGAAACGAATAAGTATGCTCTCAAACCATAATTTTTATTTAGAATAGGTTTCTTCTGCTGTCAATAATATTCTTATTAGCTTATAAAAATGTCCAATTTGCAGATTTTTTCCATGTGGTAGTATGAAACAGTGGGCAGCTGCCTAGAAAGCTGAAAGCCAATTTCTAAATTAAATCAATTGCGTAAAAATCCATACTCCAATAAGTTTCAATCTAGACATTACTACTCATTAATACCAAACTTTATCTCGTAAAAATGTGTGTGATTAATTTATCATTGTACGATTTCTGTAGAAAGGTTGGATAATGTTTGAACATAAATGATTGAACACACAAGAAAAGAGACATTAATGGATTACAACATCTACTCAAATTCACTTCATCCGAAGTGCAACATAATCTTAGCTCCACGATCAAGAGTTCCCTCTTCATCACGTTGATCCCTCGTTATCAACTAGAAAGAAAGGTCATTAGACCCCCGTAAAAAACCTAAACAAAACGTTCAATACAGTTTTAAAAAGTTAAATAAAAAATGAGTAATGTTCAGTAGTTAAGCCAATGAAACAGACAAAACAATCATTCTAAAGACCAATGTCCATATTAATCAGCAAACTATGAGTGATCACGAGAGTCATAACACCACAGTTATTGGGTTGTCCACTGTATCTATATCCTAATCATAGTGATTACAAACCAATGAAATACTTTATTCAAGTACATGATCATGAAATACGTTAATCTCCATGTATAAATGCTCTATTATCTTTCTTTATTCAATTTATCAATTCATTCTATCATATCATATAACCTAGCTAATCATAGAATTATAACCTTTTATCTATAACGCAATTCATAATGACACATCAACTTTACATTAAATGTATTGTCCCCAGTGATTCCACTACTTTTCGAGTTTCAGACTAAATTCTCCGTCCTGCAGTTTATATATAGCATACTTTGTTTCCCGAACCTCACCTATTCTAACCGTTACCTGATAGCTAAATTTATTTTGAATTTCGTAAAAACTTCGCTCTACGATATTATTCCTTCTGATCTTAGAAAGAAATAATCTAGATCCTGTGTTGATTCTCTCCTCATGAAATCTCTTTTGTATCAGAACAACTATCGAAAAATATTATTCGTGTGTCAAATTCTTTTTAATTTTATGTTTTTTTTATTTATTCCTATTGTTTTTGTAAAAAAGACTGCTGCCATGTTCGATTGGGGTCGAGTAATATACCTAGCTTTCTACTTTTTATATTATATTATCACCTAACGCATCTATAGTGCTTGAATACACACAAACTCACTCTTTCACACTATGATGCTATTGTATTAAAAGTCACAGTAATACAATTTCTGGACTTCCTAATCATTCTAACTGATGGTAGATCCAATATAGCATTTTTCTTGATTTTAGTTGAGTTATGCCAATTGCTAGCCGAAGCAATTCTGATAGAACCATTATTGCTCTTGAAACTATGACGGATTATAAAAAACATTATACTAGTCTGACTAAACTTTGTCAGGACTCATTACTAGAATTGCACAATAATGGTATTCTGTTCCTCAACCTTTAATCTATTTGCATTTCAAATATCAATACAAGACTCATTATAGGCTGCCAGTCACCTGCACTTTATTCTCTTGGATCTACAACTATACACCATTAGTAATTAATATTTTCTCTGTTAAGATTTCTTTTTTATTTGCGATTTAATCTCATGACTTATATAGTGTAGTTATAAAAAGCCATTTTACTGCCAACACGCATGGCCATAATTCTACATTTCTAGTTTTGGTACTATTTTGACAAGAACGTTTAAGATTGGACTTTTGGAACTTATACGAGTATAGTGAGTATTTTTTATCGTGTGCAAAAAGCTATTAGCTCAATGGTATAAGCAATGTGTCTTGCACATTTAATTAGTTCAAAGCTCCACATAGCATAATCATTTCCAAACTTTATTTCTTAAAAAGGTAATCAAGATTAGAAGAGCTTTTAATCCTACCCTTTGATTACTTATTAAGTTATTAGTTTCACATTTGATTACTTAAGCCAATGTATGCCTCTGACATTAAAACTTCCTTTTTTTACATTGTAAGTTTAAATAGAATTCATCGTCTTCCACTACAACATAGTTATTATTTTGTTAAATCATAGAAACTTTGATCCTAAAACAATGGTGTTTGGCTTAGAATTTCCAGCAAAGTAATTTAGAAGTGTCCTGAACCTGACTTTTTCAAAGACACACTAACCGATTATTAGCATAACATATCAATGTAGGACACTGAGAAAACAACTACTGATGATAACAGAAGTCAAACATCAGAAATCACAGCGGACACAGAGGAAACTGACAAGACACAAAACAAGAGACCAAGAGCTGAATTGTAAGCAACTACTC
The DNA here is from genome assembly GCA_008642245.1 of Bassia scoparia. Classification (NCBI taxonomy): domain Eukaryota; kingdom Viridiplantae; phylum Streptophyta; class Magnoliopsida; order Caryophyllales; family Amaranthaceae; genus Bassia; species Bassia scoparia. The sequence goes on along the minus strand of SNQN01007267.1, from coordinate 24,783 downwards.
ATATAAAATATTTAATCATATGAAATATCATCACATTCAACTGCAACAGAACAAATGAATTTGAAATAAACAACCGCATTGCACTATTGCAAGGAACAAAATGAAACAAAGACGCCAACCTCAAAATGACAGTATAGTTCAAATCCTATAAGTTGACTAAATAATTGGTTGATTCATAATTCTTTTATGCTACAGTATAGTTCTTGTCATTGCTCATTTTTTTAATCTCACATGAATTGTGTATCTTTCTGCAATTGCTTATTCTGTCTTCCATATTGGACTTATTGGTCTCATAGCTCAAATTTGTTTTTAGCATGTTTTTTTTGGTAAACAGGGGAAATCAATAAAACGAAAGTGTTTAGGATTTAAGCCTCATACAATCCACAAGATAAATCTCCATGAGATAACAAGAGGGGTGGGAAACACATTTGATACATTAGCATCAGCACTTAGAGTTCTACAATTTCTTACTAGGCTATCAGCCAACTGATTGCTTCTTTTCTTAACTACATTTTACAAATTATGATCTTTTTTAAATCATRAAATCAAGCAATTGCTAACTTCACTTGTAAAATTCAAATTTAAAGTAACACAAACATAAKTAAGATCAGAAAGCTCAAAAATTATCCTAAAAACATAATCAAAACCCCAAAAAACTCTCAAATGCGAACAACATAAAGCCCCCACCGTCGCCTGAAACAACCTGCTAGCACCACCATCTAAAACTCCCAGAAAATTGGAANATGGACTTCAATTAGGTTTGGGCGTAGCGCCACAACCATGGATTAGGGTGCTTTTGTCGGACGTCTAAACCATGGTCCTTTGATAATTTCTTAAGCGCGCAACGATGCATACATACCTCGATTCCSTTAGCCATTTGTCCTCCGATACTTCRATGTTTTCGATGTAGAATTCCRACGGTGATGCACTAGTACGGTCGAAATACAGTGGTCAACGGTGTCGTAGGGAGTTAATTGGGTGGGGTTAGTGAGAGAAGTTGGTGAGGGGTAGCTTTGGAAGTTCACTTGTAATATGGACTTAGATTCTAGTAATTATGGACTTTGTTTAGCAATCCAGTAAATGTAATTGTAGTTAGAGATAATCTTGGGATTCATGCATTGATATTAGTGATATGATGTTACTTTTGAACAAAGTGATAATAATGTTACATTGAAAATATATTTTCCTTTTTTTCTTTTTTTAGGGGAAGTTACATCTAAATATTATTTTATTTATTTGTGTGTACCACCTGATTCATCCTTTTTGGGCTAATTCAGATTCGAGAATCAGTTTCGGGTGGCTAGGTTTCAATCCTCTCCCAATTGTTGTTGTGGCCTTGTGGGGGATCGAACCCAAATTCTCACTATCAAGTGCAATCCCAATCACTACTACACCAACAATCAATTGGTTCTAAATACTTCCTCCGATCCGATTCTTTCTATATGCATTTGAAAAATTAATTAATTTATTTTTTTGCGTTTGTAAAATTGTACGTCAATTAAGGGAAATTAGTATTTTGATAAAATATGTTGGTATTACTTGGAAGTTGTATTATTCTTAATTTGTTTGAGATGTATGCAGTAAAATTAATGTGAATCTTGTCATATGTAAAAATGAATGGCGGAGATAAGTTTAGGTGAATGATTGAGAATAATGAGGTAATAAGTAAGGGGTCATATGAGATATTTTAGGCGTAAAAATAACATTAATGAGTTAAAAAAAAAGTAAARCATGAAAAAATAAACAAAACGTAAATAATAAAAGGAAACACCTAAAAAGGATACGTATWGAATAAACTGAAGCAGATGGAATATTATGCATGCAATGCGTGCAATAACTTTTTCATTTAACTTAGGCTTTTAATAATAGTGTAGTATTCAACGAGTAAATATATAATAATGTATATATTTGT
>SNQN01007267.1:0-14419 GCA_008642245.1 Bassia scoparia | reverse complement strand
TCGTGGCAAGCACAACCACGGACTGATGGTGTATGCGGAGGGTCACCGACAGCTCGGCGTCATCACTCCCCCCGCCACAAAAATGATTACTGATATGACCGATGCGCAAGTTAAACCTACTCCAATTCTGAGATCTACTAAGCTCAACTTTCCTGAGTTGGACCCTAACAAGAGGCACATCAACAACTACAGAGATTGGTTGAAGCGGTAAAAGAGCATGGGTAAGAATCATGCTCAAYGGTTACTCGCACTAGCAACCAAGCATAAGTACCTATTTTGGCTTGATTCTGATGAGACTGGTTGTGTTACTCGTACTTTCGTGGCTCATTGAGAATCCGTGAACATCCTTCGCACATATCCGCATGTGATACTCTTAGATTCAACGTACAAGACTAATAGGTACAAGTATCCTCTAGTGGAGGTTATAGGAGTGACTCCGACGAACATGAACTTTTTGATCGGTTAAGCATTGTTGAAGACGGAAGCAGAGGTTGACTACAGGTAATTATTATTTTAAGTTACGCGATACTTAATTTACGATATAATGATAGAATTAATATTTAAATTGAATTGGTTTCAGGTGGTTTCTCGATATGCTTGYCAACTTGATCGGGACTCGTGTCAAACCGGATGCAATTGTGACTGATCGAGAGCTYGCTTTGTTCACCCTTATCCGTGAGATATTTCCCGATTCGGCTCACTTGCTTTGCACATGGCATATAAATCGTGATGTTAAGGGTTGGGTTAGGATGAAAACGAGGCAAGCTGGAATGGCCACAAAATTTGGGAGAGGATCGTGGTCCAGTTTACTTCACTCTGCAACAGAGGAGGAGTACAAGGAGAAGAAGACACAACTCTTGAGCAAGTGGTATTTGGTTGGATACCCCCAGAAGGAACTTAGGAAAGCTATTGCTAATAATCTTGAGGCAGGGACAACGAAGATTGGGGAGTACCTCGATAGAACTTGGCTGCAACATAAGGAGACGTTCGTGAAAGCGTGGACGAATAGGGTTCATTATTTCGATAACACGACCAACTACGGCACCGAAAGTCAACAATCTTACATCAAAAACTCAATCCAAAGCTCTACTTCTACCGCAGAAACATTATTCGAGTAGATGCACGCTGGAATTGAGAGTCAGATCATCAAGATTAAGAACTCACTCGAGCTTTGCAAGCGCACGCATGATACTGAATTTGACAGATTTCTTACTTTTGTGCACTCACAAGGTAAGCTATCAAACCATTGTATGACGCTGATGGCGCAAGAGATCGTCAAGCTAGCCGAATGGAATTGCAATGTGGAGAAGTGCAATTGTGTAGTGATGCAAACTCACGGCATACCCTGTGCTTGTTCCATTTCGATGTCCATGGATGAGGATCGAGGTGTGTACTTGGGTGAGATCGACGCCTTCTAGACGACACTAGTCATTGGGGATGGTGTTGACATATCGGCATTTGCGGAGGAGGCAGAACAAGATTCACAATTTTTTATGGAGTTAGTGGATGAGGTTCGAGCTAGTGATCCGGCTGTTAGGCAGTTGATCTCCCGTTTGATTCATGGTCAACTTCACCCGCACTTGGATTCGGGAAATTCGATACATGAACTAGTGACGAACGTGAACACTCGGGGTGYAGCAAGGAGGTTGAGGGTTACACAACGGATACCGTCTAGTTGGGACTTGGGAGTTCCATGGTCGCCGTAGTAGCTGTTCGACGGGTCGTACATCATCACTTGACGCGTCTCAAAATCGTACTAGTCGTTCATGTAATTGGTTTTTTTTAGTTAATATCTGAATATTCGTTGATTTAGGTAATTGGTAATTTGTTTTATTTAGATATTTTCGTTGTGAATATTACTTCGAATTTTTAAAATTGTGTGTTGATTTAGGTACCACATCTACTTTCCCTCACGTCGATAGAGTACCAGGCGTCATTCTTCCATATCTTGAAGATTGGCTCGATGTTACGGGTGACGAAAATTGCGGTTTTCGTTGTGTTGCGGATGCCATTCATCATGATCAGGAGAGGTGGGATTTCGTGAGGCGAGGAACTACTAATGAAATCGTGGCGAACGTCGGCGTTTATGGGCAAATCTACGTTTTTCGTTGTGCTGCGGATTAGGCGCACGAACCATGGTCCGAACGCCTAGGGCAGGCGCCAGACCCATGGTATATTCGCCTATGGAAGGCGTTCATTTAAAAAAGCAACGAAAACMAACCTACACTCCCATGATTGCTCTGCCGTCCGTGGCCAGTGACGAGGTGCCATCGTCGGTGGTCGTCGTCTCCCTCCTCTGAAGAAGTGCGGCTGCGGCCTTGACTAGCGACTCCTTCAACTTTCACGTGGCTTTTTTAGGTTTAGGTTCCATGACCTGTGGTGGTTATTGGGTGTGAGTATGGGTGGTGATTGATTTTTTGATGAGGAAATTATAGCTTATTGAAGTGGTTGAAGAAGGGGAGGGATTTAAGGGAAAGCTTGACAGTTGATTATTTCTACAGATAATGAATTTCAATAGTAACACTTCTATTTGTCTCATCTCGATTCACATGAGGGTGAGTAGATTTTATCTGCAATTGTGTATGACCTGCCTTATGGTTGACAGTTCACATGATTAATTTTTTCAAGCTATAAAATTACTAAACTAAAGGGTTCTGAAATTTGTAACAATTTTCCAACACAAATATTCATTATTAGAAAATAGTGTTGAAAAATGATGATTTGGGTGTGTAAGGGCTTCAACCCCATTCGGGGGGTTGAACTCGCTTCAGTGCTCATGGAATGAGCCATGGGAATCCGCCTTGAATGCGTTGGGGTGTGTTGTCGTTTGAGGGATCGCACCGTGCCTATACAGGTATAATCACCGGACGCCCGACACATTGGTTGGAAATAATGGCCCCACAAATAGTCCATGAACCAAAGTTGTGGCTTCCGCATGGGTGGTCTCAACGGCGTTGTAGGCGTGTTTTCGGATAAGTAGTGGTCGGGGCACATTTGGTCCGGATGAATCAGTACCAATCACGCCCGACTGTAGCGAGCCTCTACCGGTCTCTTCTAGTCTCCATAATCATACACATATGAATTCAAGAGCCTATTGATTGTCTGAAAGCCACTAACCTAAATATTCTAGAGTGGGTGCTATTATGTACATACAATGATGTCTTACCATGGAATAAAGCGATCACTTGATTGTTAGGTCTAATGTTATAAGGTGCTAGAAACCGTCGTCCGATGTTATGCTGACTTAATGTCGACAGCAATTGAATTCGTCATTGATTAAGCAATAGGTACAAGTGTGATAGATATGTGCAAACGAACATAAAAAAAAAAACAAAGGTTATAGGCAATGATATATAATGCTGTGTCTCTTCCCCTTCCGTCCTGCGAATAAGCAATTGTTAGAGGTAAAACTAAAAGGAACCCTTGATGAATTGCTCAATCGAGACACTAAACGCGTTAGTCATTGACAATAACAATAATGCATAATAATAATTGACAAGATGATGATAAATGCACTTTAAAGTGAAAAAATCCTACTATGTACATTGAAATGATTCAAGAGTCGGTTTCTACATTGCGTTAATTAAATTTGAACTCGCAATAATAATTAGTCAAATTAACAAGTGCAACAAGGAATAAAAAGAGTCACAAAAGAGATCGTCTTAGGTGAGTAATCTCGAGTACTTGATTTAAGCTCGTTGGATCGAAACAGAATTGTGCTAGAACTCAAAATTATGTGTTTAGAGTGTATGAGAGTGTGGAGTGTGATACCAAGTTTAGGGACGTGTAAGTGTAGACACCAAATGTGTCTCCCAACTGGAATCGTGCATGAAAATATACGCGTTTCTCGCGGTATGTTCGGATCAGAAAGATGCTTTGAACTCCGAAAGTCGGAACTACGTGAGGTCGGTACTCGGATCTATTGAGCAAAGGTCCTACAAGGCAAACTGTTTCTTTCGTTTTTCGATAAACTCAAAGGTTTTCAAAGGTTTTAAACCGAGTAAACTGGCGATCTGTAGCTTTTTGATTTTCAATTCATGGTGGCGTCACAGTTTTTTGGAACATCCGCAATGATTTTTTAAATTATTTTTCTGATTTTTCTTATGACTATTTATGAATTTGCAACGTTTAAATACGCCAGATACGCAGAAAATACAGTGAATAATTAGAAAATACTCGCGGGACATAGTGGAACCTTCGTAGAACTTCTAGAAATCCCTGCTGGAGGCAGCGGTGTCTAGGTGCGTCGAATCAAGGGAAATCACGAATACATCGGAGGAAATCAAAAGCATATCGAGTTTTTGGAAAATATACTACGTCACCATTGAGCGTATATACGGCTGAAATGGAGGCTATATACCGCTCCTGATGAGTATATGACGCTCCATTGAGCGTATATACGCTCAACACATACGTACAAATTGCCAAAATCCATGAAAAAAGCAAGGTATATACGCTGGACTGAGCGTATATACCGCTCCTCACCTGCGTCAATATACGCTCATCTCCAGCGTACATACGCAGGGTTTTTGCTGCCTCGTTTTGCTTCGTCCTATCATACTTGCCCATGCTTGCTTCTTCGGACACGACTTCAATACGCACAATTCCGCTCTCACCTTCACTTCGACACGACTTTAATACACTTCACATAGTCACAGGCACATTAGACACTCTCAAAACACTCAAAACACATCGTTTTAATTCAAAGCATCGATTCCTGTTCATCACAAAGCGAAATAGGGTATTTAAATTCTGAATTATTCACCAAAACCTCTATTTCACTCTTTTTTAATTCTTTTTGTCAACTTTTATTGATTAACCTTATTTTTGAGTTTATTCAATTAAAGCAATGTAGAAACTCACTCTTAATCGTTCATGTAAATATGTGGTTTTTCTCATATTTCATGTTTCCATGGTTTTGGCTTTTCATTTTTACTATTGTTGATTGTCATCTAACGCGTTGTTGTCTCAACTAGCAATTCAATCGAAAGGCGACTTCCTTTGAGTATTCTAACAATTTGATGTGCAGTGAAAAGTGAGGGGACACTATACATATTATTACGACTTAACTAACCTTTGTTTTTCATGTCTGTTATGTTATAATCTTCTATACATTGTATATATTGTTTAAAACAAGCCGGGGAATTTTATCGTTGGTACATTAAGTCAGATATCGAACGACCGGTTTTCTAAGCACCTTATTAACATTGCTAACAATCAAGTGATGCTTATCCATTGTGAGTCTTTCGGTTGTACTAATAGCACCACCAGTAATCAATGAACTTTCAAAGTCAAATCAATAGGTCTTTAGAATTCAATTGTTAATGATTTATGGAACTACAATGAGACCGAGTAGAGGCCGCTACATGGGGCGATTGCGGTTACAGATTGATTCGTACCATGTCCGCCGAACCCACGACTGGTTACTGATTGGACGGGGGCCATTAATTTGGCACCATGTTTCGGCGTACCGTGAAATAAACCATATAGGCACTGGTGGCATCCCTCAATTCGACGACACACCCAACGCATTCACATGCGGATTCCATGGCTCAACTCCATGACACTGAGGCTGAGTCAGCGCCCCTTTCCTAAGCGGGCGAGCCCTAAGTTTTGTAGCGGCTTCACTGGGATAAATCACATTTGGTGAGTGGACAGAACTTGAAAGTCTCGTATTTCCACTATTATAATTCAATTGAATTTTGTTCGTGACACTTCGAATAGGTCATTCCTAGTCACCTTTGTTCAATGATGGGCATGTTCTTGCTCGAGTCACCTTAAGGGGGATTCTATCTTGGTTGCTGTGGTTAATTGATCACATGGCTAAGGTAAGTCCTCCCGCCCATGCCGGTATTGCACGTTGTTACTAGATGGTGTATATAAGGGTATCTCGGCCATACATCACCATATTGTGTGGTGAAATTGACCCAGTCTACTTTAGGCATGGCTACACTATCAGACAACCAAGCCGACTTTAATAGTTCACTTAGCTCCATGACCTTAGTGAATAATTGGTTTTGTGTTTCAATCAATGTGCTTGTTAACTTGTGACTCTTTGTCAGTCATTCTTACCACAACTAAGCCCATCCTTAATCTATGGTTTTGTCAAGACATGAAGTTTGTTGATCCATTCGGCCCATTTCCATCCAAATTCCAATTTCAAACTCCATTCGACCTAGAAATCAGCTTAGGTTCATTCCAAATCCAAGAGTTTTAAAACTGACTTAGATTCGACTTTGAACCTTAAGCTGAATTAGTTCAATCAATTCAATGCCAATATCAAGCACTTTACATTGATTAGGTTCAATTCAATTTCAGCCAAGGAGCTGAATCTGATTAGGTTCGCTCAACTTCAATCTAAGAATTTAAGACTGAAACTAGGTTCAATCCTAGACTAACCCTGTAACTTTGATTCCAAGGCTAGGCCCAATCAATTTCAAGTGTCTCTAGTCTAAAGTCCTTAATTCTGAAATAGGCCCATCTTACGTTTTGAATCTTTCTCGAGTCTGCGCTTAAATCAGATTTAGGTCTTAGCCCATTCAAGTCTACTTTCGAGTTCAGTTCCTTAAGTCCAGAACTCAAGACTGAGTTAGTTTGTTCTAGAGTTTTCAAGTAGACAATTTTTGTTTCTGGTTTCTAAAGGGTGATTTCGGTTTCAGCAAGATAGCAAAGACTCGCAATTTGTCTCTTGGGCCAAAGAGGCAAGAATCAACATCTACCTCCACAAAAGGCCATGGTCTCTTGACCCTCATCATCCACAAAAAGCCTGAAACCTCCCTGGCCAACTGGAAACATCAACACCACTACCATCAAAGCCCTTGAGTCACCCAAGGGCGCGGGTCATCGATCTGCGCGGCCTTCTCTGGATCGAGTCATAGGGTTCTAGTCATAGCATGTGTCCTTCTTCAGATCATTTGTCTTTTAGTCTATGTATCTTTCAAAATAATCCATGTATGTTTCAAGTTCTTTCTCAATAAAATGATTCATTTTGCAATATTATTTTCTAATTCTATAAGTCTCAACACTCATTGGCCACAATTGGTTTAATCTCATCTGATTCAATTATTTAATTTGAAAAATGCCCCAGAGTAGCTTCTTTCACAGCTCCACAAAATGACCCCTCCCTTCCATTTCCCTTTGTCACTCAAATCAAAAACCTTTGCACTTTTGCTCACAATTACGACTTAATTGTGCCTAGTCTGTCGTTTGATGAACACCCGACATAGATTACAGTAACCCTGTCTGGACCAAAACGGTCAGTCGTAGGATTAGAGCTGGGACCGTGCTTCAAAGAAAGTGGACAGAAAAGAAAAATTATAATGAATAAATATGAAGGCACCCAAAAAGAAAAAGCAAATTAATTAAAGTTCAATACAAAAGATCTTCACAAATGCAAATCAATTTCAACATTCCAAATCCAAGTTCAAACAAAACAAAAGCAAAAGTCTAAAAGCACATGCGCACGTGGGTCACTTCATAAACATCAGCCTTTTCAACTCAAGCCACAGCCTCACATACAACCACAACCCATCTCACACGAGGCATTGTCCATCACCAACCAGAACTACGGTGTCTGATTCCGTAAGGATACGTAGAGCCTCTTCTCGATGTTCGACCGGCTTAACATTAATCATTTGGAGAGCCTTTTTGAGTGCTTTGACCTTGCTAAAATTTAGATTATTGTTTTTGGCAGTTTTAAAAAGAACCTGCATAGACTCATGTTTAGAACCAAACATCATTGAGCCAACCTCGTATCTAGCAATCTTTGACCCTTAGCCACCATTTGACCCTTTTATTTCTCGACCATGGCCTATTCTTTGGTCACTTCAAAGGACTCGTTGACTCAATCCCAAAGAGTAAAGCACTGACCTTTTGGTCAGTACTCTTGTTGGGGAATCATCCAACACAGTCTATCACCTTCCTCTATGTGATCTAAGCGTAAACCACGTATGTGCTCAAGTTCACTGGGCTCTTGTTATCCATGCTCCTACATTTTCCAGATTGGGCTTCTTGTCTCCCTTAAGGCCCTATTACGTGTTCCAGTCTATTGCCTATCAGTGGAAATCCTGAAGATCATTTTTGGACCCTGTCTCTTTCCAATCAAGTCACTGTCTGCCAATATTAGTCAAGTTAGTCCAAATGTCCCTTCTCTAATCTACTCTTCAAAATGGACACTCTTCAATTGGCACTGTACTAGTATTAAACTCTAGTATCGTCCTTTCATGTTTCTAAACCAGACCCTAAGACTGGACTTTTCAATTCAAGGCTCATTAAATCATGTGAATCAGACTAGACCAAGTCATTTCCAATCATGTCTAGAATCAGACCTACAGTCACTTTCAAAATCATGTCTAGATCAACCTAACAAGTCACTTTCAAATCATGTCTAGATCACCTCGACAAGTCCTTTCAAATCATGTCTTGAACCAGACCTAACAAGCCACTTTCCTGACTTCTCACCATGTCTAAAACCAGCCGAGACAAGACTCCTTCAATGACTCTTCTCAAACACGTCTAACCAGACTAGCAAGACTCCTTCAATGACTCTCTCAAACCATGTCTAGAACCGACCTAGACAAAGACACTTTCAAATCATGTCTTGAACCAGCCTAGACAAGCCACTTTCAATGCCTTTCTCAAACACGTCTAAAACCAGACTAGACAAGATCCTCAAGCTCTCTCAGAATCATTCTAAAACAGACCTAGACGAGACCCTTCAAATTCAGATGCTCTTTCAAACTATGTCTAAACCGACCTAGACAAGGCCCTCCCAAATTCAAAGACTCTTTCAAAATCAATGATCTTTGCCACCTTCAACATCAAGTCACAAGTAAAGTCAAACATTGCAGCGATTTTCGTAGACATAAAAACAGACATATTGTCACCAAGGTATCCTTTAATCCTGATTAGGCTATCATTTTCAAGTCAAGCTCGTTTTCGGAAAGCATGGGGACGCCCAGATTCTCCCAGTCGCCACTGGGATGAACGCTCAAGGACTCAGACACTCGGCAATCGAACCGCATGGGACACGGCTAGTACAAACTACCTTGTTTTGCAGGTACCGGCGAAAGGTAACTCAGGTCGCAGAACGTCTTTGAGTTCTTTCGTCGAATCGATACTTTGGACTTTCTCTTACGAACTATCGTCTCTCAGACTCAGTCCCAAGTGGGCTCTATAGGACACCTGAAATGTTCTCCCCAAATGATAATCCGTTTGATGAAATATACCCGTCTCGCGTTGTTTGACTCAGACAGAAAAGATGCTTTGAACTCACGAAATCGGAAATACGTTGAGGGTCTATCGAATTATTGCGCAAGTCACTTACAAGGCAAATGTTTCTTTCGGTTTCGCGATAAGACTCAAGGTTTTCAAAAGGTTTTCAAACGAGTTACTCGCGATCTCATGCCTTTTGATTCTCATCATGTGCGTCATTTTTTGAATCGCCATAATTTTTAAAATTTTTTCTGATTTTTCTATATTTCTATGAAATTCTGCAACGTTTAATCGCAGAATACCAGAAAATACGTTGGAATTATTAAGAAATACTCCGAAATACGTGGAACCTTTAGAACATATCTAAAATCCATGCTTGGAGAGCAAGGGTGTCTGGTGCGATCGAATCAAGAAATCAACGAATAATCGGAGAGAAATCAATATATCGAGGTTTTTTGGAAAAATTATACTCACACCATTAGGTATATACGCTGAAAGGAGGTATATACGCTATGTATGAGCTAAATCGCTAACACATACTCGTAAAATTTGCCAAAATCCATGGAAGAGGAAGCGTCTATCGCTGGATGAGCGTATTACGCTCCTCACTGCTATATACGCTCATTCGTCCAGCGTATATACGCAGGTTTTTGTGCCTCGTTTGCTGTGCCTTAAATACTTGCATGCCTTGCTCATTCAGGACACGATTCACTAAACAATCACGACTCTCTCACCTTCACTTGACACGACTTTCAATACACTTCACATAGTCACAAGAAATCTAGACACTCTCAAAACACTCAAAAACACATTTCGTTTTCATTCAAAGGCATCGGATTCTTGTTCGACTCAACAGCGACATAGGGTATAATCTGAGAATTACTCACCAAAACCTCTCTTTCACTCTTTTTTAATTCTTTTGTCACTTTTAATTGATTAACCATTTTTTTGAGTTTTACTCAATTAAAGCAATGTAGGAAATCACTCATTATCGTTCATGTAACTATGTAGGTTTTCGTCTATATTTTCATTGTTTCCATGATTTTGGGCTTTCATGTATCTATAATATTGTATGTCAATCTACGCGTTGTGTCTAAATAGCAATTTCAATCGAAGCTCTTTGAGTTTTTATTCTAACAATTTGCTTGTTCTGCAGTAAAAGGTGAGGAGGACACATTACATATTTATTACGCCTTATAACCTTTGTTTTTCCTGTCTCGTTTGTATATATATCTTCTATACATTGTATATATTGTTTAACAAGACCGGAATTTAATCGTTTGTCACAATATAAAGTCAATAATCATGACGACGGTTTCTAAGCACCTTATAATGACTAACAATCAAGTGATCGCCTTATCCATTGTAGAATCTTTGGTTTACATAATAGAACCACGCTAGTAATCAATGCACTTTCAAAGCAATCATGGCTCTTTTGATTCAATTGTTATTATTATGGACTACAATGAGACGAGTAGAGGCCGTACATGCGGTAGCGAATGGGGTTACAGATCGGATTCTACCATCGTCCCGAAACCACGACTGGTTACTGATGACGTGGGCCATTAATTGCCCATGTTCGGGGCGTCCGTGAATAACCTATATGGCACGTGTCGATCCCTAATTCGACGACACACCCCAACGCATTCACATGGTTACATGGCTCAACTCCGCATGACACTGAAGCTTGAAGTCACGCCCTTGCCTAGAGGCGGGCGAGCCACAGTAGTTTGAATAGACGTGTCGATGTGTGTCTCAAATGAGCAAAGCAGTATTTATAGGACGAGGAGGAGAATCGAGCGTATATACGCGGACCTGCGTAGTATACGCTCGATTATTTCGCGTTATTTTGCAGTTTGCTCCATCTTATTTCGTATTTGCCGTTATTGGCTTTGATCGACGCACCTAGGACACCTTGCTCCCCAACAGAGTCTCGATGTTTCTAGAAGGTTCCACTTATTTCGGGGTATTTGTTGTGTATTTTGTATCTTTTTGTATTTTTTGGATATACAACTTATAAAAATTATTAGAATATAGAAAAGTCAGAAAATATCTTAAAAATACTGGTGAGCTCAGAAAAATGTGAAGAGTGTGATTAAGTAGGAAGTAAGAGGAATCACCTTATAAATTATTTTCTTAAAACCTACAAATTTAGAAAGAAATCCAAAAAGAAATAATTAAACTATCATAAAAGAAAATTTTTGCCCCTTATTTGTCTTTGCTCATAGTCGAGTATTACTTACGTATTTCCAAATTGTGAGTTCAAAAACATCTTTCTAGTCGAAACAATCGCGAGACGCGGTAGTGTTTCATCATTGATTACCTCTTTTGGGGAGACACTTTTATGTTACAGAACCCCACTATTGCCTGCGTCTGAGAGAGATAGCTCGTAAAGACGAAATCAACGTATTCGATTCGGAAGAGAGCAACTCAAACGTTCTACGACCTGGTCACCCTTTTCGCCGGGTACCATGCAAACACGTATTTACCTTAGCCGTGCCATGCGTTTGGTCCGTCGAGCGATCAAAATTTCTTCGTTCGGCTGACTAGAAATGCAGACGCATTCCCAGGCTTTCCGAGGAGGAAATGAGCATTGTGATTTGGGAAATGATGCCCTAATTCAGAATAAGGACTACCTTTGTACAACATAGGTCCTTTTTTATGTCTATGAATTTGCATGCAATGTTGACCTGTAACTATGTACCTTGAGATTGGAGAAAGGCCAAAGAGTCATTTTGGAAGAGTCTTGAATTGAAAAGCTTCTGGTCTGGTTCAGACATAATTTGAGAGAACCTTTGAAATTTGAAAGTATTGTCTAGTCTGGTTCTAGAACATGATTTTGATGTGAGCTTTGAATTTGAAAGGCCTGTCTAGGTCTGGTTCAAGACATTAATTTAGAGAGCCTTTGAATTTGAAAAGGGCCTTGTTCTAGTCTGGCTCAAGAATAACTTGAGAAAGTCATTGAATTTGAAAGGCATCTTGTCTAGATTGTTCCAAACATATGAGAGAGTCTTGAATTTGAAGGTCTTGTCTAGTCTGGTCTAGACATAATTGAGGATCATTGAATTGAAGGCCTGTCTAGATCTGGTTCAAGAATGATTTGAGAGAGTCTTTGATTTTGACAGGCTGTCTAGTTTGGTTTAAACATCGATATTACACGTAGCTGTCTATTTGATTAGTTAAGCTCTTGTCTGTCCTGTTCTAACATATTTGATTAGTTTAGGCCTTATCGATATTTTGAAAATCCGGCCTTATAAAATGTTGAGATTCGGACTTTGAGATGATCGTACTAATTGAATCTGTAATAGAACCTTTGTTACAATAGAGTTTGGTTCAGTTTTTCAAAAGTTTGAGAGCGTCAGAATTAGAACGGACCTTATACTTAATTGGTTTACAACTTTTATGCTTTGATGAATCGATAGTCTATATATCTTAGAAAGTTAGTATAGGTCTGGCTACTAGACATGAGTTTATATATCATTTAAAGTAGTGCATTTTAAAGTGACTTAGTGACAAATGGGTGGCATGGAATATGTATATTTGACTGCGAGATCGATTTGACAATTGCCACTGAGCATTTGGCTTTTGATGAAATTGGCTCTGATCCCGATTTGACATTGGCGAGCCAGTGACTTTAAATTAGTGGAGAACAACACTGGACAAGAGGTACCTAATCCCACAAATATGCGAAATTTTCTGATTTCAACCACTTCAATACCCCATTAGACTTGAACTACTACTAATTATGAAGAGCCCACCGTTCACAGAAGATAGGAAGCCCACCCCAAACTGGCATAATTAACTCCTGTCGCCCTATGATTAACGTACGAGTCTCTCACCCAGCGTGGCTTTAAGAGACTAGTAGTTTCCAGACTCACTAGCCATGTCGATCAACCATAGGTAGAGCGTGGATAGATCTTATTTTGAAGCTATGCGCGAAAGTTCAACCAACCCGTATTGTTCGAATACCTCAACCCGTACACAATGTCACGTGGCCTATCTTGTATTTGTGTCACATGATTAGCTCCTTGAACGTGACCTCTTCAAATAAGATCAATCCGCGCAATGCTTTTCAAATCTAAGAAAAACATAAGAAGGAGCTCATCATATATGCTGGCTAAAAGGTCCGCATATGTGGCTAGATCCGTTGCACAGAAGATTGATGCTATAACCTGATGGGTGTATCAACGCGTATGAGTCACGATTAATGCCAAGCGGATTCCTAAGACGTCCAAAACCATTACAATTCCTTAGCACGAGTCGATACAAGCAGCGCAAAAAAGGCATCAACATACAATACATTATAAATGTAGGGATATGAAACTCCGACAACGAGCTTCCTACAGATGTATCACTATGCCCGGGTCAGACATCAGTTCGGCGATGATGATTTGGAAAAAGCCCCCTGTGTGAAAGGGTTTTGTGTTGTAAATTATGAACTGTCATGTATATTTAAGAGATTAGAATAATACAGACTTCTAATGATCATGAAGAGATAATTCTAATATGACAGAGTATAGCCTCTTGTACTAACTTTTTCAATTTTATAAGAATGAGGCTTTGCAGCACAGCTTTGGATTGAACAATAATTTAGATCTAGAACTTCTCGTTATACTAACAAAATAGAAATAAACTATAAGTTATGTTGAGTACTTTGACACATAATATATGTTCTTTTTGCCACAATTTTTCTATCATTTTATTTTGACATTCTATCACCCCATATATTGCACGTCGATGCAATTTTATTAACTGCAAACGTTTAGAACCCACAAGATCAAAATAAGTGTAAATGTAATTTTAGGTGAATCGAAAGAAGAATAGCTAAATGCATAGGTTGGTGCTCAAGGTGGCAAGGATTTTGATTTATGTGCACGAAGGGGAAATGGAAGAAGAGGTCATTTGTGGAGCTGGAGAAGCCTCTACTTCGGGAACTCGTTATTCCCATATAGATTACGTAAGCGACAGTATAAGTAATTGTACATTAAAAGACCGAGTGTGACAAATGAGAAGAGTTTGGGTTCAGTTAGGTGCATAGAATGAGAAAATATATTGCAAAACAAATGATCCCCTTATTATGAATGAAATAAGCAACCTAAATTACTTGAGACTTTGGAGGAAGAAATACTTCGATAATTGGAGACTTTTGCATAGATGAATTAAGAGTATAATGAAAATTAATGAATTAGGAGCTAGCTGGACCTTC
>SNQN01007266.1:12180-34254 GCA_008642245.1 Bassia scoparia | reverse complement strand
TAAGGTTTGAAATGTAGTAATGGATATATATGTGACAAGTTAGGAGCGAAAATGGCAAAAAACGCCCAAAATGGCCTAAAATGACAAATTTTTGAGTAAAATGGTCTTGTGTCGTTCTAACCAACACAGTCAACCCCTAGCAATAATAATAGTGTGTTATAGGATGTGTTTAAACTTTGAAATGTACTAATGGATAGACATGTGACAAGTTAGGAGTTAAAATGCTAAAAAAAACGCCCAAAATGGCCTAAAATGACAAGTTTTTACGTAAAATGGTCTTGTGTTGTTCTAACCAACACAATCAACCCCTAGCAAGCATAATAGTGTGTTATAGGATGTGTATAATGTTTGAAATCTAGTAATGGATAGACATGTGACAAGGTAGGACCGAATATGCGAAAAAACACCCAAAATGGTCTAAAATGACAAGTTTTTACGTTAAATGGTCTTAGCTTGTGTCATTCTAACCAACACAATCAACCACTAGAAATCATATTAGTGTGTTATAGGATGTGTGTAAGGTTTGAAATGTAGTAATGGATAGATATGTGACAAGTTAGGAGCAAAAATGCCAAAAAAAACTCCCAAGATGGCCTAAAATGACAGGTTTTTGCATAAAATGGTTTTGTGTCGTTCTAAACAATGCAATCAACCCCTATCAAGCTTAATAACGTTTTATAGGACGTGTGTAAGGTTTGAAATGTAGTAATGGATAGACATGTGACAAGTTAGGAGAGAAAATGCCAAAAAAGGCCCAAAATGGCCTAAAATGAAAWGTTTTTGCGTAAAATGGTCTAGTGTCGTTCTAACCAACGCAATCAACCCCTAGAAAGAATAATAGTATGTTATAGGATGTGTATAAGGTTTGAAATCTAKTAATGGATAGAGATGTGACAAGGTAGCACCGAAAATGCCAAAAAAAGCCCAAAATGGCCGAAAATAACAAGTTTTTGCGTTAAATGGTCTTGTGTCCTTCTAACTAATGCAATCAACCCCTAGCAAGCATAATAGTGTGTTAAAAGACGTGTATAAGGTTTGAAATGTAGTAATGGATAGAAAAGTGACAAGTTAGGAGCGAAAATGGCAAAAAACGCCCAAAATGGCCTAAAATGTCAAATTTTTGAGTAAAATATTCTTGTGTCGTTCTAACCAACACAATCAACCCCTAGCAAGCATAATAATGTGTTATAGGATGTGTTTAAGGTTTTAAATGTAATAATGGATAGACATATGACAATTTAGGAGCTAAAATGCTAAAAAAAACGCCCAAATGGCCTAAAATGACAAATTTTTGCATAAAATCGTCTTGTGTCGTTCTAAACAATGCATCCCTGCAAGCATGATAGTGTCTTAATAGGATCTGTATAAGTTTTGAAAATCTATTAATGAGTAACATGTGAATAGTTAGGAGCGAAATTGCCAAAAAAAGCCTAAAATGGCCCTAAAGTGACAAGTTTTTGCGTAAATGGTTTTGCGTCGTTTACAACGCAATCAAACCCTAGCAAGGATAATAGTGTTCTAATAGGACATGTATAAGTTGAAATGTAGCAATGGAAACATGACAAGTTAGGAGCGAAAAAACCAAAAAGCCAAAATGGCTAAAATGACAAGTTTTTACGTAAATGGTCTTTTGTCGTTCTAACCAACGCAATCAACCCCTAACAAGAATAATAGTGTGTTTAAGGATGTGTGTAAGGTTTGAAATGTAATATGGATAGACATGTGATAGGTAAGAGCGAAAATTCCAAAAAAAAATGCTCAAAATGGCCCAAATCTCACTTGCTTGTGTAACCCCCAAAATTGCCTGTCAATGTTATTTTCTTTTTATTTGGAATTTTGCACTAACTCCATAATTGCAGGAAAAATATACGCAAAACCTTTCTGAGTCTCAGGCTAGTGGTTCGGAAGGTGGATCCCAACAAGTCTTCTTTGACACGTTTGTTGGGTTTCGGAAGGGCGAGGTATATGATTTCGGCAAAGATGGAGCTTCTCTCTATTATGAGGAAAAGCTCACGGTACGCCGGATTTGGCTATTTTTCGGTTTGCTAAACTGACAGAGATGTCTCATCGTATGGAGGCTTTAGAGCGCGCTCGGGCGGAGTTAGAGGAGAGAGACCGCATGTAGGAAGGGCATCGCCGTTTAGCGGAGGATTAGAAAGAAGAGCGAAGTACCTAGAGCAGATGAGGGCGTAGTTGGATGCTTTCATGAGGTAGTTTCGACGACCCATCTTCCTTCCACGACGCCTCCCGACGACTGCACGACGATCTGCGCTTTTGTAGCCTTCGTAGTGTCGTAGGAGTCCTTAGTTAGTTTTCCATTATTGTATCGTACGTTTTTGTTTGTTACATTTATCACTTTAAAAATTTGGAAACGATAATGTGTTGATCTTGTGTATTACGAATTATTATATAACTAATATAAATTTTATTTTATTATTTTAATCTTTATTTTATTAATAATTACGAATTAGTTTATTTTTATATTTTTATATTTATTGAAAGCCAATAAAAAAAGTAACAAAACACGCACCGAACATATGAATATAGCGAATATTTTATTCGATATATGCGATTTACTCACCTTGTATCGTACTAGAACAAAAAGTAAACAAAGCAAGGTTAGAGTTTCAAAAGCTTTGCTTCCGAATGAAACGCTTATCATAACAAAAGGGATGTTAGCATTGACAAAAAAATTCAACGATTATGCGATGAAATAAAACGATTGAAAAAATGTGACTTATATGTTGAAAACCAAAAGCGAATCAAATAAAACTCAAAGTATTATGTTGATCAAGATCACTAATAAAAGAAGAGAGAAATTAGATTGAAATAGCCTCAAGAATTTGTATCAAATCCGTAAAGAAACGACTCCGAAAGTGCGACGAATTCGAGTGGCTTTGATTTTGTGAGTGGTTTATGTTTTGTGGATTGAATTTGAGATCGATGACTTTTGAGAGCTTTTCGTTGATCAATCGTTTTTGTTGATTTTTTGTTGAGTTTCCTTACTGTTCGATAAGCACCGAGAGCATGTATTTATAGGCGTTTTAGGGAAGGTTAAGAAGCAAAGACTAATTCTATCTATCTTTCGTCTCTAATCTTTAGGAATTTTTGCATCTCTATTTTCTAATCTATCCTACCTCCAGATATCCTAGATCTGATTTTGCCTTCCTTGGAGATCCAGGTTAACCTTCTGAATATTCCAAATCATTCTTGAATTTTTGGATTTTTCTTAGATTTTTATTTTTTTATTTTCGCCAAATTGTTTCGCAAACTATTTAAAATTATAGAAATCATAGAAAAATCAAAAAAATCATTTTAAAATACTTGGAAAACTAAAAAAAAATGAGAAGAATAAGATGAGAATAAAATCCTTAGATGGCCTTTAGAATTAATTCTTAAAAATCGTTTTGCTAAGAAAAATGGCCTAAAAGTAGAAAATAATTAAATAATATTTTCTACCTATTATTGGCCTTAGTGTATGATTTCGATCTCAACCTTATTCAACTCATGCATGTGTTTGATTTATGATGTCGTCAAACTTCAAATCTAAACTTTTCGAATGTCGCACTTTTGCTCATCGGTATTTAAATTTAGGGAGATACTTTTGGGTGTCTACAGAGGTGTTCACAACTTGTGCTATAGTTGCCATAAACGGAGAATTTGTAACATATATTGGTTCTTCTTGGACCATCATCATCTTTCTCACTTCTTCAAACCTATAAATCAAAATAATACCACAAAACTACCATTGAAGCGGAAGAAATAAAACCTTTAAAAGAAGACTAATAACTCCSCTGAAAAAAGACACACTTATGGACCAAAATACKACTAAAATACTATATAAATGATAAACTAACATGGAGATAGATTTGGGGTTTACCATGAAATTTTTTATCCACGACAGTCCCCAAAACTTTTTGGTGTTTTGGGTTTTTTTGAGGATGGAGGATGGCAGCTAGCTTAGATCGAGGCGTTGTTAATCCAAGTATCTATATTATAATAGAGAAGTTGCTTTGCATGAGGTGCCTTTAATTTTCAAAAGCAGGCTTCATGTTAAATCCCTCCTAAACTACATTTTCAAATTAACAAATTAAACCTCCCCWCTAATAATATGGTAAAAAATTCAACACTAATATTCTACTTCACGATGTTGCAAATCCATACTCTTCAAATTAGTCGGATGTTGTTCTTTTAAATAAAGTATTAACAGATTTTTATTTTTTTTACAACCACCCTCATATGTTAATCCCATAAAATTAAATTTCACATTTTAAATTATTTTTCTTTACAAAACTATTAACAAATTTTTTTGACAACCGTTTATCCATTCATTTATATTTAAATTTACACATTGATATGAACAAAAAAATCAGTCAAATTGTTCATACACACCKAATAGTATGATAAATATGTTTTATAGTTGCATGTTCACGCTTCAAATTTAAGGGTGAGCCAAAAAATCTCATTGTTATTACAGTTCGTATACATTAATACTATGATAAGTATGTTTTGCTATTGCATTTTCACGCTTCAAATTTTAGATTGTAACCATGCACATGTATGATATATAATATATGATACATTTGAAAAAAAATGAGGAACATATATTATTGATTTAGTTATTATATAATCACATGTACCAAATTATCAACAAATTATTTAATATATCAAATATTTATAAGCTATAGTGACAATTAAGTTGCGCAAAGGTGCATCTACAGGGATTCTACACACTTTATAAGCCAAGGGGAGCAATGGTGTCCCCTATAAAATGATTTCATTACCTTTGATAAATATAAAATAACATATTCAATGTTTCACAATTAATTCCATTCCAAYTTTAAAATTTGCATAGGGAAAAAGTTTAAAATTACCAATTACCAAATAAATACAAAATTAATTACCAAAAACAAAATAGCATAAAACATCCATGGTAAAGAGAAACATATAATTGAAAACTAACACCATTATCAAATCAATTATCGTGAAATCAAAGAGTGAACAATTTGAATATAGAGCAACATATTTTTGTATAAGTTATAGTTAGGCACGCATAGCATACACAAAAACTAGAGATTCATGTTTTAATGAGAGCCTTCAAATCTTAAAGGAGGCTTCTCATTCAATCTGAAAAATATTTTAAAAACACTAAAATTATATAAAAACAAACTGCAGTTTCTCACTCATAGTACAGGATAATAATTGTCATTATTTTTTTAAAACTTTTTATTATTTAGTTTTAATTTTTAAGTAACTACTATTAATTAATATGATTATTGTATTGTATGCCCATAAGAAAAATCCAACAAATCTTATAAGATGTAATTTACGACATATAAATTAACATAAGATTATTGTAAAAAACATATATAAGGCATCTATATTATTTTTTATTATTAGTTTTAATTTTTAAGGTAACTACCATTAATTAATATGATTATTGTATTGTATGCCCATAGAAAATCCAACAAATCTTATAAGATGTAATTTACGACATATAAGTTAAAGTAAGATTATTGTAAAAACTATATATAAGGCATCTATATTAAAATTATTATTGTATTGTACGCCTATAAAAAAAATCCAACAATCTATGTAATTTACAACATATAAGTTAAGTAAAACACTAATTAATTTTGAAATAAATACATTATTAATCAACCGGTGATTGGCAACGACATATTTTATAAGAACAAAAAAAAAAGAAAATAACACAAAATTATTTGTGCTAGCTTTATAATCAACCAGTGCATTGCACCGACACATTCTAGTTAATAGTAACTAAAGAAAATTGTCAACAACTACCCACTTTTGTCAAACTTTGTCAACAACTACCCACTTTTTTAAAAAAAAATAACTACCACTTTTTATCAAATGTTGTGAACCACGACCCATGGCAGATTTCAGGTTAACAAAACCACTAAAAACATTGTGGGCCCCACTGATTGGCTGTTTTCTAGTCTAATTCCTCCCCTAAGATATGAAATTACCTAAATGCCCTCACTTTACTCTTTTTTCTATTTTTCTATTTTTTTCTTTCTTTCATTCTTCTTCTCCTCGTTCTGATCCTCTGTTTCTTTTAATTATTCATTCTCTTCCTCTTCAATTCCATTAATTCATCCTCTAAACTCACTCAAACCCCATCTAACGCTCAATCTCCCTTTACAATCCGTCAAACCCACTTCATATCTTTCTCTAAATCTCACACATAAAAACCATTTCATTCTCAAAGCTTCCCAAAACATTGAATGTCGTTTTGGCTGGGTTGCCATTTCGAATTTCTGGGTTCCATTAATTTTGAACCCAAACCTCTAGAATTTTGGCAGCAATTAACCCAAAAAAATTCGACCAAGAAATCCCCAAAAACCCAAATATTCGAGCCAAAAAATACCTAGTAATTATGACGCAAAAATACCACGAAAACCCTCCAAATTTTCGTCCCAAAATACTGAATTTTAGGCTAAAACGAAAAAAATGAAGTTGGAAAAGGGTGGATTTGGTGATTTCGTGAGTAGATTTCGAGAGATTGTACTTACTCATGACGTTCCTCCCACTTCTGTTCTGAATGACTTCAACACGACGTCAACAACGTTCAGTTGGTTTGGCTGTCCCTTTTACTGCACAGAGGATGACTTGCTGCTTTTCCCTTTATTTTCTTTACTTTTCGTTGCCTCTGGGCTGTAGCTTACTCCTCCTTTGGTTCCATGCTTTCTTTTATGCCTCTGCATTTGTATGAACTTTGGTGCTCTTTAATGAGCTTTAATATAGTCTCCTTTTCGGTTAAAAAAAGGCTTTGAATTAGTAAGGATGAGATGAAAGATGATAGAAGAAGAGATGAGAGTGATAGAAGAGAGAGAATGAAAAAAATCATTAAGCTTTTAATTACAGTAACAAAGAAGCGAGAAGAAGAAAGAAAAAAGAAATAAAAATGAGGTATTAATGTCTTTCACATATTCAGGGAAGTTTTGCCCCAAAACAGCCAATCAGTGGGCCCACAAGTGTTTTAGTGGTTTGTTAACCAGAAATCTGTCATGGGTCGTGATTCACAAACATTTGATAAAAAGTGGTAGTTGTTTAAAAAAAATTGGGTAGTTGTTGACAAATTTTCTAACTAAAATGAACATTATCCCTTCATCCCTCCATTTAAGGAGTCAAGGTTTTGCCTTTTAACGAGTTCATGTTACCATGTATGATACAAAACTATATTTCATGTGTATCTCGGTCTTTCATTTGGATCACCCATTTTAAATTAGAAAACTTGACTGTACTACAATCCTTGTACTTGTTATACATAACATGTGCTGTTTTTCTATTTTCGCACATGATTATATCACTTTCCCTTTATCACGGCTTCAATTTGGCGAAAAACCACCTTATTCTAAACCTTACTACAATTGCCACTTCATACTTCATCTCATACAAAATATATTCCTCATTAATGAATAAGCAACCAACCAAAATAACAGTCATTGATCTGATGAGGGGAAAAAGATGTTGATGAATTCACAAGTCAAGATGCTAATTTAATATGCATTGCATGCATGTGCTATATCGCTATAGTTAATTAAATTATAACATATTGGTACGATTAGTGTGAAACATCTTCAATGTAAAATAATTTTCATAAAAAAATTTTTTTTCAATTATTTGGTTCCATGCACGTAAGAATTTGATCGAAAAAGGGATAATTAAAGGGAAAGTATGAACATAGTGAGAGTAGTGTACAAGCTAGACGGGGAGATAAGAAAAAAAAGGATTGAAGAAAGGCGCCATGTGAATACAACTATATCAATAATTCAAAGAAACACTAAAGTCACTATATACTTGGTTCATGGTTTGTTAAAATCTCGATTTAACTCTTAAAATCTTACGATTTTACAATCTTAATTGATTAAAACGATTTTAAATTGCAACTAGAATTTAAAAATCTCATTAGAATCTTAAAATCATCATTAAAATCTTACGATTTTTACGATTCTAAACGACTCTAACAAAACTTCAAAATTCTATTAAAATAATGAACCATGCATTTTCCTATTGTTTCTTCTCTCAAATACTCAATACTGCGTATTACTTTTATCAAACTCACCTAATTTGCTTTCATAGTTTGCTCAAACTCATTGTTTTACATCTACAATGAAATTAGTAGCAGTTCTTTTTTAATAATTTAATAAATGATTAGTGGCCTCGCACTTCTAATCTTAAGAGTATTTAATGATTTCTTGTATAATAAAATGACCAAATAAATAAATAATACTTCTGAAAGGTTTTTTAATGGGAAAAATATCTAAATAATCTATAAAAATGCATCATACAATATTATTTTTGTAAAACAAAAACATTATTTTCGTAAAATTTGTAAAATTTTAAGATTTTACGATCCGATTCTAACTTACCTTTTCGATTTAAGTTACAATSTCGATTTTAAGAACCTTACTTGGTGCCCAAGAATGTCTCTTATTCCTCTCTTCACATAACCSCAAATATTAATTAGCTAGTCATGTTTTTTAGATGTCCTAAATTTGATGTAATTTCCCCAAAACATTGCATGTCACATTTTCACCAATTAATTAGGTTCTCACCATTGTCTCATAGACTCTTACAGGTCCACATTCCTATAATCTACACATAAGCCACACCATAAAATAATACGTAAGAATGAATTCATGATCAAAGAAGAGATCAAAATTCAGTTGCCAACTTGGGGAAACAGGAAACTTACACAAAATGTAGAAATTCAATTATCAGATAATTAATACCTATGTAAAATATTTCTTAATTTCTAAAGGCATATTCCATAACATTGGAATAATTATAGCTGAAATTAYAATTGTTACCGAGTCCTCACGAACATTGGAACCATACTTTGTTATGATTTTTTTCCCTTCAAAATTTTATTTATACAATATAAATAGTAACTAACATGATTCGATCGATGTTAATAATGCTGAGTTGATGTAAAAAACTTTAATTCATGAGGGTGAAGAATGGCTTATGTGGTTAAAGTTTCCCTCGGCTCCCGATTTCAGGAGATCTTGGAATCGATTCTCATCCTCGTCCTTGTGRTCCTCTTAGCACAAAACTTTAATTCCCTTTTCATCGATGGATAGATGTTACTAATGTGTAGTTGTTGTAAAAACTTTAATTTCCTTTCTATTAGTCCCTCATATACAACCCACCAAAGTGTTTTATATTTAATCCTTCAATCTCCATTCTTAGTTATTACTATTATTTTGTTTAGACAATTTATTAGGGTAAAGTCTTAGGTGCATCAAGTGCACAATAAAAAGGAACCTTTTGATTAATATAGTGACCCTCATTATTTATCATTATATTGATGTAAAGTGAATAATCGGTTACTATATAGACTAAAAGGACCCTCATTATTTATCATTATATTGATGTAAAGTGAATAATTAGTTACTATATAAACTAAAAAGATCACTATATGCTTGTAAATAACAAATTTATTATACATCTGATGCATGCAAAAAACTTCTGATAATTTAGATTATCGAAATGCGTAAGCTAGGTGTGCTACCCGGGTCGAAATCGAATGTAGTCGGAGCTTGCAAACTAAAAAAAGAAATGCATGAAAATAATTTTGTCAACAAAAACGTTTCTTAACATATATATTTTATGTGGAAATGAAAGGAATGGCTCAAAATAATTCATTTTGCTATATTTCTTAGATATTTTCAATACGATTGAAAGTCAATGCCAATTGGATATTACGAGCAAGATACTTAATTATATGTAAGATAAATCATTAATATATGCATCATCACATGCTAAGTGCTAACACAAAGTCAGCTCATCATAAGGGCAACAATAGCACTACCGTACGTACTTGATAACGTAAGTAACTTGCATATAACATGATCTACTAGTTGCCTTATAATAATTCTTGAGTTCCACAACTACCACTACATAAGCCAACAAACTTATCATACTYTGTCATTCCAACTTAAGAGCCTCAATCAAAAGCTTTCATTTCATTCTTCCTCTAAAAGTTWGTGTTTGTCAATAACATGGTTAACACCATTGCCCTTATCTCTCTCTTACTAGTCCTTTTWGTAAACTCAAGTGATGCATATAATGTGGTGGATTTCGGGGCTAGGGGCGATGGCCGAACTGACTCAACCCAAGCCTTCCAAAAGGCTTGGGCGACAGCTTGTGGTTCGGTGAGGCCCGCTATACTCGATGTACCATTGGGTAGCTTTGTGTTGCAACCCGTAAGCTTTAGTGGCCCTTGTAAAAGTCATGTCACGTTGAGAATAAAAGGTATAATTATAGGGCCATCAGATTTTCGTGTAATGGCTCGCTCAAATGTGTGGCTTACATTTTTCAGTATCAAAGGTCTTAGTATTGAGGGTGGTACACTTGATGCTAGAGGTCATCCTTTTTGGTCATGCAGGAAACAAAATGGTTATTGCTTCAACGGAGCACAGGTATAAACTGTACATTTTATCTTTTAATTAAGTGCACTGCAGTATATATGCTCTTTTCACTCTTTTAATTTTAGTGTCATTCTCAAGTTGCATTGTGTCATTTTGTAGTTTATAATTCTCCAAAAAATGGAGACACTAATTGTAATAAAATTTCTAATAACCATATGTTTGTTGCACAGTCCATATCTTTTGTATCTTGTGACGGCGTGGTGGTACGTGGGCTAAAATCAATTAACAGCCAGAAGAGTCACATGAGTTTGAAGAATTGTAACAATGTAGCCATGAGTTACTTGAACCTCAGAGCTCCAAGCGGCAGTCCTAACACCGATGGTATCAACATTCAACACTGTAATCGCGTTCTGATTGAGGAATCGGCCATTGGAACCGGAGATGATTGCATTGCCATTGGACCGGGCACCAAAAACATGATCATTAAAAAAATTGCTTGCGGCCCTGGCCATGGTATTAGGTACGTGCATAATTCCCTCATCCAACCTTTCTGAAAATCTTACACTATATAGATTATTACAATCAATTGGTTGTTATAAATCTGATGCATTTGATACAAAGTCGATCAATCATAGGATTCATAGGTCGATGTGAATATTTGATCTCCTTTCTTTGATCGAATCGATCGAATAATCGAAGTACTAAATTGTGTGAATTGGTGCAGCATCGGTAGCATGGGCAACACACTGCAAGAAGATGGAGTGGAGAACATAGTAGTCTCAAACGTAGTGTTTCATAGAACAACTTTTGGTGCAAGAATCAAAACATGGGCTAGACCCAGCCAAAGCTACGTTCGTAATATCAAGTTTCGAAACCTCGTCATGCGAAACGTCATTATCCATCCTCATTGACCAAATCTATTGTCCTCATAATCAATGCCCTCGTCAGGTAAATTCTTTTTAAGGATATTATCTTAACTTTATCTTCTGTTCCTTGAAATTAATACCATATTCGTTTATTTGACTATCACAAGTGAAGAAAATCTTGTGAATAACTATCATTTTAAGAATATATATAGTCATGGTGGGTCGTGTTTGATTCGGTTGATGAATACTATTAATATTCACATCGTTATAATTTTTACTATTATACAACTGAAGATATGGACGATACAAACATGCATTGGGAAGCGTATGAATAGTGACCGATAACTTCTTCAAGGAACAGAGGGAGTACATAAAATAAAAATACCATATACATCCTTATTTTTCAATGATAATCGTAATTTAATTATATATTCTTCGATAAATTACAATGAAAAAATGGGAAACTCTAGATCAAAACCTCAATATGCTTTCAAACAAATGAAATTTCTATATAAAAAGGATGCAGAATATTTGGCAAATTTTTTGTGTATTATATTATAAAAAATAAAATTTAAAACATTTTTTTATTTTCGCTGACATACGATGTTGATCATAAATCATGACAGAACTCGGAGTGAAGATAAGCAATGTGAGTTACAAGGATGTGAAGGTACATCAAGACTAAAGAAGCGATGATGTTTACTTGCAGTCCAAGTAATCCATGCACAGGGATAAATTGGAAGATATTAGGTTAACTCATGGGAGTGCACCAGCCACATCGTCATGCAGCTACGTTCGTGGTACTACACGAGGCCAAGTTATTCTAAGAGTTGTTTCTAATTAATTTCAAAATATTATTCAGAAATTAATTAATTAATATTTTATTATGCTATATGATTGTACAATTATTGTATAAATACTTTCAATGAATGATGGCTTCGTTATGAAGAAAAAGCCTGACATTGTGGTATCACAAGTTCACAATACTTCTTGTATTGTTTATGCTTTTATTCTTAGTTGTTTATTTTTCGATTTATGTGCTTTACTTGCAATAAGCTTACTTTATTTGAAAGGCTTATATAATAAAAATATTATTAATTTATTAACTAATTCTGAGAGTTAATTTATAATTATCTTAGTACAATATGTGATCAATGTGTCCTCTTTCTTTTCACAAAAGTTCAGCTATGAGTGTCAACTCTTGAAGTGAATGCATGCTTGATGTTCCCGATCCAATTACCTATTTACATATCTAATTTGATTACTTGTAAATTTGGAAAGTTAGAGTATCTTTATTCATTATCTTAAAATTGCTACATTTGAACTAGACCTGGTTATTAAAAAGGGTCGACTTAGTAATAAAAGGGATTACGGTCGGATTTATAGGGCTTATATAGGAGAGATCGGCTTAATTGGACAAGGTTTTATTGGATTGATTCATTAAAAAATCGACAAAAATATCCAATAATTTTAAAAAATAAAATTAATATTGTAAAAAACAAAATTACATGTACGAAATCATATTTATTTATACTAGCTATTACATGTACAGTTGTTTCAAGTTTTAGCATCAAAATTTGCTTTGTAAACTGACTTGTAAAAAAAGTGCACAACTGACAAACTRTTTATGTTGTTATGTCTTTTATTTTTTACCATCCCCCATGCAAAACAAAGGTTTCATCATCTTTTCGCCTTACCACATAAGTACATGACCCATGGCAGATTGAACCTTGAAAAAGGAAAATTTYCTCATATGCCCCTGTAGTATTGGGATTATTGCTTCAGGTAACCCTGAGATTAAGATATAAAAGCTCACATAATCTTAGCAGTAACGGACGTCATGACTCTGTTACTTTTCCATCCATTTAATCCATAATTTGTCTTCTCCTTCCTTCTCTTTCATCCATTGTTAAACCTTCATTGTTTCTCCTTTTTCCTTCCTTCCTTGTCTCTTCTCCATCAATTTTGAACAACATCAACAATGGTGCCTCAAATTAAACAACGGTGGCTCAAAGTTTTTGGCAGGTCGAACAATGGGGTTCGAAATCTAGGTTAGGGCTTGTGGAGTTCAAATTCAGTGGGTTGCATTGGTGGTAGTAATGATTGAATTAATTTTGCCTTGGTGGGTTGCTTGTTTGGCCTTTTTTGGTTTCATGGCTTTTCTATTGGATTGAAAAATTTAATGTGTTCCATTGAGAATGAACTACCACAAGTAATAATAAGGAACCAGTCAATAGTTGACTTTGGCATTTTCACAAGCTAAGCAACCTATTAATTAAAAAAATGTTTTATTTTTATTGATTTCTAATATCTTTAATATTTCAATTATCTAATTTTTTATAATTTCGGAAATTAGAGATTTTGGAAATATATTTTGTAAATTTATAAAATTATTTTCTAAAAAAAATAAAAACAAATTAAGTACTCGCTAATTAAAATAAGGGAAGATGAAACTCCTCAAAAATAGCCTAAAAATATGATTGGTTTCATATTATCAATTGTAGTAGTTCATTCTCAAAGGACCATCGTAAAATCATCCATATTGGATTGTTATCAAGATCTTGTTGGTGTTTGTTCGATTCGAAGAGATTATTGGGTGGTGGATGTGGCGTGCTTTGAGGTTTGTGGTGGTGCGTGGGGTACGATTGCGACTAGGTTGGTGGTGGTTGTGTGGAGTTGAAACTAGGTGGAATTCAACTTACATGATGTTGGAATATGCTTCTATATATCGTAGGGATTTTGACTTGCTTGAAACCTTAGATGGTGGTAAATTTATTGAAGAATTGTCAAAGTCTAATGGTGTTCCAACTCATGATGATTGGGATCGTATTGCTTCTTTGCTCCCTTTTCTTAAGATATTTTATGATGCTACTTTAAGACTCTCTAGATCTTTGTATGTTACTTTTGTTGTATTTGCAAGAACTTGTTACCATTGGAAAGATGATAAAGAGAAAGTGTGAAAGTAGTGATTTTGGTAAAAGATTAATGGCCCATGGAATGAAGAGAAAACATGAAAAGTATTGGGAAAATGTGAATAATATCAATTTAATGTTCATTATATGTTGCTGTTGTACTTGATCCAAGGAGAAAAATGCAATATGTGAAGTGGGCTATTGATGATCAATATGTTTTTAAAAATGCCAAAGAGTTKTATGATAAGGTTAAGGATGCATTGAATTCTTGTATATATGAGCATTATGCTTCTCAACAAACACAAAGTGGGTCAAGTCCATCTAATGTTATTGATTTAACTACAATAGAAATGGAAAGCTTTGTGGATTGGCATGATATGGCTGAACTTGAAGTTGAGGGAGATATAGGGAGTCAAAGTAGTATTGAGAAAAAAAAGTGATTTGATAGATATCTAATGATGAAAGGGAACCTCATGCTATTGGAAAGAGCTTTGATGCTTTATTGGTGGAAAACTCGTGGGGAAAGATACCCTATTGTAGCTCTTATGGAAAAGATGTCTTAGCTATATCGTTTCCACGTAGCCTCCGAATCTACATTTAATACGAGTGGATGAGTACTTGATCCATTTCGTAGCTCACTTTCGTCAAATATGGTTGAGGCTTTGATATGTTCCCAAAATTGGTTACGAACTACTCATGACCTTTAGTAGTTGAAGAAAATCTTGAAGATATTGAAAGAATTGAATGAAGAAGGTAAAACATTTCATAGGCATTATGTTTTTTTTAATTAATGCATAAATTGTTTTTAACTTCTTACTACTTTTTTTATTCTATATTCTTTTTAAAATTGTTGTGTAAAGTTATCATCTCTTATTGAACAACCTTCAAGTGCCGTTGTTGATGATTACATATAAGAGTTGAAGATGAGCTTGAAGATTGGAGCTTGAGTTTGAAACTTGGAAGAGATAATATGAATTTGCTTGTAATTTTTTTGTTTCAATTTTTGGATGTAATGTAATAATTAAAGTTTGTGGACTTGATGTATGGTGTGTTTATATTTTTGGATTTGATTTCGGACACTACATGTCAATGATAAGATTGCTTAGTAGTTGGAGCTTGGAGCCTTGGATTTTGAATTAAGAAACTATTTATATGTGTTCAATGTGTTTTTGGATTTGTTAGTTGTGTAATGTGTGCTTATAAATTTTTAGATTTTAAGTTTATTAGTAGGACTAGAGATTAAATATCATATAAATATATATTTTTCATAACAACTTAAAACATAAAAAGTTGAAAAAATACAATCAATAACTATTATTGATTATGATGAAATATAGCTAATTATAATAGAAGAGAAAAAAATATAAAAATAATACTTCCTCGTAATGAATTAATAGAAACTTTGTTTGGGCAGCTTTTCAAGGAGAGATTTAAAGGGGTAAACAAGCAAATTAGGTAAAATATTAACACAAAAAGAATATTATCTGTTACTAGTCTTAAATTATTTACCTATTTTGCTTGTTTACACCTTAATCTCTTCCTTAAAAAGCGTGCCAAACTAAAGTTTCTATTATTCGTTACGAGGAAGCATGTTTTTTTATAATTTCGGAATCCGAAAAATTTTCAAATATTGGATATCCGGAGCATTTCGGATCGATACGGATATTGATTTCACATTCCGGATTCGGATATTCCGATCGAAATCGATAGCGGATCGGATATCCACCGTGATCAAGCCTACCGTAGTTAAATAGTTCTTTTGTCTTTTTTACAAAATCCATTAAGACATAATGATGTACGAATTTTATATCCGTTTTTAGAATCTTTTTATTATTTATTTTCGTAGTTTGAGTTAGTTTGTCTTGTTTTAGTCTTTTCTTCATTATTTTTTCTCTAACCCTCTAATGGTCGCTTGAGCGTCTTTACACCTTTTTCTTCTGTTTTGATCGGTTTTGCAGGCACTCATTTGGTGAGCATTGTAGGATTGCTTTGACACATTGGGATTGTTCGAGACTCTGGATTATGGTTCGTGTCACCTTGGTGAAGTTTTGGAGCGTTTTGGGCACTTTCAGATGTGTTAGGCTACTTCAATTGAGCATACTTCAGCACACTTATCATTTTGATGTTATTCTACTTGGAGGTGAAAGTACGTCTCGATAGCTTCGAAACGACTGGTCATATCCTGATTCCAACGTAAAACGAAGAAGTTATATATGGTCGTTTCTTTTGCTAATCGCAGTCCAGAGTGCCAGTAGCGCCTAGTAGCAGGCGCACTCTGCTCCGGATTTGCTTTCTCGGCTTTCTATTTCTTCTTTGTTTTTAACTTTTCTTTCTTGTTTTTGGCTAGTTGTATTCCACTTGTTGGGACTTTGAGCCACTCATCTTTCATTATTGTAAATACACGTTGCTTTAGTTTCTCTTTCTTAGTTTTAGTTTTAGCTCTCAAACTTTGCTTTTTACTATGCATCATCTTCAACCTTGGTTCTCTTGCATTTTGGAAGCTTTGTATTGGAATTCTTGCACCAAATTTTATATTCAAGCTCTAGTAATGATTCTCATATCTTGCATTTCTTTAATTTCATTTTGCTTAAGTATTTCATGATTGCATTTTTTGGTTTTTTTATGAGATTTTCTTAGTTTTACCTATAACTTTAGATCTTTTTGTTTAGCTTTGTTAAATATGGATGTTATTATGTTTTAAGCTTGTGGTGAGTAGTTTACTTGCTAGGGTTGGGTGAACACCTCATTTAACCATGTGACACCATGCTTGCTTGAGGTTTTCGTTGGTTTTGGCCATGACTTGTGTAGTTTAGGAGGTGCAATTGCTATTGTCATGATTGATCACCATGGTAGTTTTTTCTAGGGACCTTAGACGAAGGAACGAGAGTTGAACTCTTCGGTGTACTTCTCTTACTATTAGATGAAGAAACCATGAGAATATGGGCCGGATTCTAGGGATGTTTACTAGCTTTCGTGAATTATGTGATTAAACCGAACTTATGAAGCCATGAGAATAGGTCTTTGAATTGCAAGTGAGGTTCTCCTAGCTAGCTTGAGAGAGTGGTTAGGACCCTTTGAAAGTCTCCCCTTGTCGGTTGAAACCATGCTAGAATGCTTCGTTTCTTGCGTTTGGTTTTATATTACATGTGTGTTTTTGTGTGGCGAAACCCCAATCCTAGTGCTTAATTGTTTGTTTCTCTCATGTTAATAGTGTTGTGACCGCACTCTCAACTTTGTTCATGGCTTAGCTTGTCGCTTCGATAACTAGTCGGTGCTTAACACGTTTTTCCCGTGGGTTCGACCCTTACTTGCCCTTGATAGTAGCTTAGTGAGACTGAGTTAGGTTTTATCTTTGGTAGCCACAATGACAGGCTATCACATAATGATTTTAAAAAATGTTAAGAAATTTGGTACTAATTGAAAAAAAAAAAAAAATATTAGACAGCTGTAGGTGTGTGCCCTCATTGGGCATACGACTTACGTCGATTTTGAATTATAGGCTTAAGTCACAGATCCCGCACGTGAGTGCGTTGGGGAGTGTTGTCGATAAAGGGGATCGCCACTGTGCCYATATAGGTTAATCACGGATGCCCAAAACATTGGTGCTAAACTAATGGCCCCACTATTTGGTCTGGTAACCAGAGTGTGGGTTCGGGGACATGGTACGGATAAGACCTTTGATCCAATCCGCCCGCATGTAACGATCTCTACTCGATTGATCTTATTATAGTTACCTAAATCATAATCATTGAATCCAAAGAGCCTATCGATTTGACCTTTAAAAGCACACTAAAATTACTACAAGAGTTGATTTCTATTATGCATGCAACGCTACCTACCCTAGTAATTGTGACCACTTCAATTTAATCAAATTAATATGGTGCCTAAAATTCGTTCATCCATAATTAATCTGAATTTAATGTGATTCAAGCAAATTCYGGTCTTGATTAAGAAATCGAAAGAGTATTAGGCGCAAAGATCAAGAATAATACATATAGAAATCAAAACTCAAATATATACAAATCAACTTACCTTGTATCGCTACCAAAGAAAAAGAAAACAAAGCAAGGTTAGAGTATCAAAAGCTTTGCTTCTAATTGAATCGCTTATCACAACAAAGGAAAATTGTTAGCATTGACAATTGTAATCAAAACGATTGCGGTAAGACGAAAGCGATTGAAAACGAATTAATTTACATGATTGAAAACCAAAAGCAAAACGAAATTCAAAAAATTATATTTATCAACATTAATAACAAGATAAGAGAGAGGATTTGATTGAATAGCCTCAGATATTGTACCTGAATCCCAAAGATACGACTTTGAAAGCTGCGACGAATTTGAGAGTGGTTTGTGTTTATGGATTGAATTTGGATAAGAGAGGCTTTTGAGAGCTTTGAATTGCACTTCTAATACTGATTTCGTTGACTGAAGCTGATTTTCTTATTGATGTTCGAATAAATACCGAGTTTATAGGCGTTTTGGGGAAGGATAAGATAGCAAAGACCAAATTCTATCTATTTTTTGTATGATATCTTTGGGAAGTTTTGCATCTATATCTCCTAGATCTATCCTACGGTCCGRGAATATCCTCGATCTGGATTTTGGTTCCTTGGAGATCAAGTTTAACCTTCTAGAATATTCCGGATCATTCTTGAATTTTCTGTATTTTTCTTAGAATTTCTAAATTTATTTATTTTCGCAAATTTATAAAAATTATAGAAAAATCAGAAAATTTATTAAAAAATCCTGGCAAACTCTGAAAAATGAGAAGAATAAGATGAGGATAAAAAAATCTTAGAAATGAAGTTTATAAATAATTCTAAAAAATCATTTTGCTAAGAAAAATGGCCTAAAAATAGAAAATAATTAAAATAAATACTTTCCACCTATTAATGGACTCTCGATGTATGATTTCAAACTCAACTTTAATTTGAATTGTGAAAATTGATGTGGTATATGGATTTTGTCGCAACTTTCGGAATCAAATCTATTTCGAAAATATATGCATATTTACTATTTTTTCACATTCGTATTTTAAGTGCTCTTCCAAAAAAATCAACTAAAAAATGTTATTATTCGTGCTATGCATGAGTAAAAAAACTAGTTGTAACAATTATTTGACATATACTTACCCTTTATTTGTAAATGGTAATTTTATATATAGTGATCTTTTTTATGCACAATAAACAATAAAATTGTACACACTAGATGTTTTCAAGACTTGTCGACCAATGTTGTTTTGCCGACAAAAACAATTATTACGTACCACTTAGGAGCATGAACAACTAAACACAATGTTTGATGAATTACTATTACAAATGAAAATGGTAGTGAGGCCATTAATAACATTGCAGGCTTGCACTGCAATAAGAAAGTAGGTATAAATATCAAAATGTGCATCCACCCTTTGCTCAACAAAGGAGGATATTGTGCTCTCTTCAATTATTCCCTTCCCTTGAGTAGTTAACATTACTGAGGAAGCATCAGTAAAGATAATAATCATAACTATTATTGAAGGGTACCATATAGAAATTTAATGTTATTTTCAAAGAAACAAAGAGAAAGAAAATCTTATGCTTCTATTATTTTGAGCTAGCCATCAATTTTCTAAAGGTTGGGGTGTAATTATCTTTTTTCCATAATCGCATCTTTTTCTTTTGTTTTATTGTTTTAATAAGGCTTATTTTTCTCTCTTTAGGAAGTTTTTTCCGTTTTAGGAGATTATCATGCTCCTTTATTGAATTTCTCCTTTGTGAGATCTAATTTTGCGTTTTATCGGAGTTATCATTCTAGATCTTTTTCAAACCATTTGTGTCTGTTTTCAATGGAGATTAACGCGGGATCACATTCCATCTCTCAACTGAACGGAACAAATATATTGCTCAAAACTATTGTAGATCGAAAACCCTAGCCAAAAGTTGTAAAAAAAAGCCCCTGTGGTGAAGAGGAGCAATTGTGTCGTAGTATCCTCAGTATAGCGATCTAAGTTTGTTTAAAGTTGAATCTAATTTGATTCATTCTGTTATAAATATTTGGTTGCTACAATGTATTGTAGATGTCGTATGACTTTCAATCAATGAATTAACCACCCCTTTTGTTTTTAAAAAAAGAACACGGGTATAAAACTCATCTTTATCTAAATTACAACACGGTAAATTATTTATTATCGTTCATATAGATGTGAAACAACTAAAAATAACGGAATTATATTATGAGTAATTAAGTTTAGGGGAATACTATCGAAGTCCACTTTACTGGGAATCAAAGTCCACTTTCGCTGTGACTTCCCAACACAGTTCTCCTCTAATCTTCCCTAACCACCGCACACAACCTACCCAACACCAACCCAACACCAACCCAAGGCACCTCCACAACACACACACTAACACCCCTACCACCAACAACCACACCCAACACCACGTAAAAAACATGTGGA
This sequence comes from Bassia scoparia, assembly GCA_008642245.1. Lineage (NCBI taxonomy): Eukaryota > Viridiplantae > Streptophyta > Magnoliopsida > Caryophyllales > Amaranthaceae > Bassia > Bassia scoparia. Next base: position 13,638 of record SNQN01007266.1, on the reverse strand, counting down.
TTTGAATGCATGGACGCTGCGTCCACGCATGGTATGGACGCCTTACATAGGCGTCCACGCCAATGGTCTGGACGCCTATGCAAGACGTCATACCATGGCGTGGACGCCTATGCAAGGCGTCCATGCGCTGGTGGTTACGAAGGTGAAGAATATAAAGGGAATAGGAAAGTTCACACAAAATGTGAACTTTGATTCCAGTAAAAGCGAATTTCGTTTAGCAATTCAGTATTTAAACAATCAAAATTACCTTTATAATTAATAAATACTTTTAGAAAGCAAAAGTTTGTAGTTATTTTTAAAATGTTGTGTGTTTCTGATCTTTAGGTTAATTGTTTGCGCAAGCAAGTAAATTAAATCTTAACTAGTCCATATAAGTATTTTTTTAGGTGATTTTGAAACGGGAATTTAGTGGGGATGGATGCCCAAGTGGATGTTTGTCGGAGAGGATTTTTTTATGTTAAGCTAGTGGGACGTGGATGGTGATTAAATTTAGACCCATCGTAGAGATGAAAATGAGGATAAGGATGAAAATTGAGATGAAGATGAAGTTGGGAAAGGAAAAACCCGCACCGTCCCAATTGCATCTCGATGTCTCGAACCATATCTAATTATCCCTTTGTCAAGTGTTCTCAAAAAACTCATCACAGTTAACGTGGCAAGTGTACCTAAATAGTTTTGGCCTTTGACGGCTTCACATTGTTATGTGGTATGTACCGATGTCTCTAATCTATAGTACTTGCTACATTTGCTTTTACATATTTTTCAAGACATAATTTTAAAAATTTATCTCTTATGTACGTTATATTTAAGAAAAATAAATAAAAATTATATATTTGAAAAGTATTAGTCGAGATGAATCATACAAAATTGCATATGACTATATTTTTATCGCTGTACACTCAAACTTACAAAGTAAACAATACCACTTTATAATAAGATAAAAGAAAGAAAGTTTTTTGAATCACATGGATTATGTATTATGTATACTGTACAAAATATATTTTCAATCGGATCACCAGTTTCGATTCTAGAAGTTGACTGTACTACAAGCATTGTACTTGTACATTTGTATTCATGCATAACATGTAATGTTTGTCTATTTCACATGATTATATTCACTTTCCCTTTAATACGCCTTCAATTTTGCGAAAACTGCTAAATATACTTTATTAAGAGTAAAGACTACATACCTATCTCGTCAAAAAAAAAAAAAGAAAAAAATACCTAACTTTAATTCCCACTTTCGTACTTCATGTCATACAATATACTGATACTAGTATTTTTTGCACGCGATGCGTGCGTGGCAAACAAATAAATATTTATAGACTTTCRTATGTTTTTTCTTATATCAATAATTCAATGGTTTTTAGTTGTTCGTTCATCGTTAGTCAAATATGAAGTATGTTAAAATAAAGAAATATATAAGGAAAAATTTGTGCTTAACTAATATAGATTGAC
>SNQN01007266.1:0-11528 GCA_008642245.1 Bassia scoparia | reverse complement strand
GAATATAATGTGAGACATATACTTAATGCCAAATTTAATAGTATAACTGGTTGTACGTATAAATACATCTAAATTTTCCATGTTGGTCCACCAATTTCGTATCAGAATATCAATTAATTAGTGTACACTTTTAAATGAATTCTAAATTTTACGTTTTTCTTTTCATTGTGTCAATCTTTCAAATTATTTTGTCATTTTGAATTCTTTTTTATTAGTGGTAACTAATTAGAATGTTTCAATTGTTAAATATTATGTTTAAGAAACGAAACTAACTTTAACATTACTTAATTAGTATTCATGAATTTCAAAAGTAATGCCATTTTTAACTTGTTCACCATTTATGGGCAAATTGAAAATTGAAAATAAAAAAAGAGATGAAAGGTATTTTTTAAATCATTGTAAATTAAATTAATACAAGGATATAATAGTCATTTCATGGGGGAAATCATTAGGGTAATGGTGGACATTTTGTAGGAGGGGACACGCATCTTCTCCCCTTCACTTATATAATAGGATAGTTCAATCTTGATATAATGAAGCCACTAAGCTCTTGTTCTTCGTCCCTTATTTTAACAAGTAATAAGTTTTCAAGTAAAAATAAATTCATTTCGAAAAAATAGTTAATTCATAGTAATAAAGTTAGTTCAGTAGAAAAAAAAATAAATTCAAGATCCTTGAAAAATTGTTAAGGTTTTAGTAAAATTTAGTTTCAGATCAATAAAACAATTTAGTTCATTACTAATAATCAGTTCAATAAATAAGTTTAACTCAGTAAAAATCAGTTTAATTCAACAAATTTTAGTTGACAAAACATGATAACTAAAATCATAATAATTGATAAGGAGAAACGATGATATCTCCAAAAGATGAATAAGATTCGTTTGAAATATTCTCTTAATACGAGATATAAGAAACAACAAAAGTTATATAATATGCAATTAATTTAACTCAGTTTTATATTGGTTTAAAATGGAAGATCCAACATCATATTGATTTTAAATGTTCTATTCGCCAAGTTTAATTTATATTTATTTCAATGAAAATAAGATCTTGTAATTAAAAATAAATTTTTTTTAAAAAATAAACTTATTATTTTTCTCTCTAACAATACAAGCCTACGATAAATTAAAAAAATTAGATAATTAAACATATTAGATAGGTGAACAAAAACATCATAAAATTATATTGTTCAATGCATCTCTTTATGATTAACTTATTAGCATTTTAAACTTATTTGTAACCTTATTTGAAATAACAAGTAACATGGACAGCAGGAGTAAATAAATTAATAAAAGTTACCTTTGGAGTAATAATAGGTCATAGATCTTTATTTATATTTTTTTAAAGATCAAACCCTACATTATTACCTATTAAAATTAGGTTCTTTGTCCCATGTGTTCTCTTAACACCTTCTAACACGTTGCATCATTCTATATCCTAGACATAAGCACGTAATAAAAAATAATTAAAAGGTTATTAAATTAGTAAGAAAGAATTCACTTAGTTCCGTTTTTTTTTTTTAACTTAGTTGCAACTTTGGGGACAACTTTGTTAAAATCATCTTGTTTTCATTTTCTTATACCAAAACTACCAACATTTGCACTTTTCATTGTTTGACCACTACTAGGACCAATTTTCTGGTGTTGATCGCCTTTTTTCAGCGTTTGACCTCAATTTTTCAACCGTTGACTTCATTTTTTTTGGTGTTTTCGAGAACCACTTTTTGTCCTTTATGTTCGAATTTGAGGTCAAAATTTGATAAAATGATCGGAATCAATCTCGACCGACGTAGAAGACTTCGTCTCGATTAGGGGGGGGGTGCGGCCTCAAAATAATTTCTGGAAAAATACCTTACTTAGAGTTTTAAAGGTCACTTTTATCCTTTATAGTCGAATTTGAGATCGGAATTTGAAAATAAAAGTCGGATTATCTGACGGACCATGGAACGCCTCAGCTCGATTTGCGTGCCTTGAAATGATTTCAATTCAAAGGTTTAAAGTGAAAAAAGGTGTGGGCAACGTCGGAAAAACGGAATTCAGCGGTTGAAAATTGAAGGTCAACGAAGAAAAAGGCAGTCATTGTTAGAGAATTTGGTCGTAGCGTCAACAAAAAAAATCAAAATGTAGGTAGCTAGTTTTGATTAAGAAAATGAAAAGCAAGGTAGTTTCTCGTAAAGTTGGGGATTTAAGAGGGATATATAGTGAAACTTGTGAAATATTTGCAACTTTAGCTCTATATTTCAACATGGATAACCTCAACTACTATATAGAAGGAATAAATCACAATTGTCACTAATGTATCTTTCTTAAATCTATATCCTATTGGTACTACGATACTCTCCGCTAAATGTACGTAGGTTTTGGCATTTTTTTCCACCAAAAATAACTACTGATGAGCTAGAAACGATTGACTAGGTTTCCTTCATTTTTAATCTTATAAATTATATAAATTAAAAATTATTATTATTATTATTATTATTATTATTATTATTATTATTATATGTATATAACTTAGATAAAGTGCACAAAAATTATAATGTCGACAAAGTATGAAACGTTTGTTAATGTATGGTGGAAATGAAAGGAATGACACAAAATAATTAATCCGTTTTRCTATATTCCTTACGTTTTATTATTGATCAAAATTGGAAGTCAATGCCAATTTTCAAAATGAATATTACGAGTAATATACTCTATTATATGYAAGACCAATCATTTATACATTATGCAACATCACATGCTAAGTCCTAGCACAAAGTCACCTCAAATGCAACATCGCATGCCGTACGTACTCGATAACGTAACTAACTTGCATACATACAAGTGTAATTCATGATCTACTAGTTGCCTTATAATAATTCTTAAGTTCCACTACTACCACTACTACCACTACTACTATATAAGTCAACCAACTTATCATACTTTGTCATTCCAACTTAAGAGCAACAATCATCTAAAGCTTTCAGTCTTCCTCTAAAAGTTTGTGTKTGTCAATAAAATGGTTAAGATTATTTCCCTTATTTCTCTCTTACTAGTCCTTTTTGTAAAGTCAGGTGAAGCATATAATGTGTTGGATTTCGGGGCAAGGGCCGATGGCCGAACCGACTCAACCCAAGCCTTCCAAAAGGCTTGGGCGATGACTTGTGGGTCGRTGAGGCCAGCTACACTTGATGTACCGCTGGGAAGTTTTGTGTTGCGGCCTATGACTTTTAATGGCCCGTGTAAAAGTCATGTCACGTTAAGAATTAAGGGTACAATTGTAGGGCCGTCAGATTTTCGTGTAATGGCCCGCTCAAATGTGTGGCTTACRTTTTTCCATATCAAAGGGCTTAGTATTGAAGGGGGTACACTTGATGCAAGGGGTAGTTCATTTTGGGCATGCAAAAAGCAAAATGGATATTGCTTCGGCGGAGCACAGGTATATTACTTAATTGTAGATATTGTTATGTATGTGTACGATTTTTACTCTTTTAGTGTCATTCTCACACAACATTGTGCCATGTTATGTTGTCTATAATTAAAATGTAATATATATATACTAGTATTTTTTGCACGCTATGCGTGCATGTCAACCTAACGTATTTGTAAACATCAATTAGTTATTTGTTCGTGTTACAAACATTAGTACTAAATTTAATTTTATTTGTTATTACATCTTTGATCATGTTGGTTTGTGGTTGGTTTGTAAACAAATTTTTCAAATAATATAAAGTGAGATATATAGAACGGAGGAAAACTGTGTGCTTAAATAAAGTGAAAAAAAACTGTGTATAATTTTGATAAAGTAGAAAAGTTTGATTAACATAATAGAGAGTACGATACTAAATGATTATCAACCTATAGTTAGGTTAAGATATTAAGTATTAGTAAAAATTCATGTAAATTTTTTTTCCCCTCTATGAATTAAGTTACATTGTCCAACTAATTTTACTCATTTTTTCATGCACAATTCATTTCTAACATGTCTAGTATTAAAACAATAATTCACTTTCATTGAACATTTAATTGAAATTTCAAATTTTTATTCATCTTCAATATTTTTTTTAAAGGGATATATCCATCTTCAATATATGCAAGAATTAGAAAATTGCATTTAATATGACAATTGACCTTTAATTTATTTTTATTTTTATTTTTATAGAATGAGCCATTAATTTCATTAAGGGTAAATTTTTTTAAGGGGGACACCATCTTCCTCCCCCCTTCACTATATAATATATAATATGATATATAATATATAATATATATAATATAATAATATATATATATATATATATATATATATATTATATTATATATATAATATATATATATTATATATATATATATATATATATAATTATATATAAACTCTTTCGATCTTTGGTTGTGCAGTCCATATCTTTTGTATCATGCAACAATGTTGTAGTTCGTGGTTAAAATCAATTAACAGCCAAAAGACGCCACATGAGCTTAAAGAATTCCAACAATGTTGCCCCTAAGTTACTTAAACTTTAGAGCTCCAAGCGCAGTCCCAACACCGATGGCATAAACATCCAACACTGTGATACTATTCGCGTCGATGATTCAGTCATTGGAACCGGAGATGATGTATTGCCATCGGACCTGGCAAAAACATGATAATAAAAAAATTCTTGCGGCCTCTGGCCATCGGTATTAGGTATATAATTCCTTCACCCAACATCTCTTTTTTCTTTGATCGAATAATGAAGTAATAATTTGTGTTTATTGGTGCAGCATTGGTAGCATGGGAAATACACTGCAAGAAGATGGAGTGGAGAACATAGTAGTCTCAAACGTAGTGTTTCATAGAACAACTTTTGGTGCAAGAATCAAATCATGGGCTAGACCAAGTAACAGCTATGTTCGTGAATGTCACGTTTCGAAACCTCGTCATGCGAAACGTCTATTATCCCATCCTCATTGACCAGATCTATTGTCCCCATAATCAATGCCCTCGTCAGGTAAATTCTTTTTCAGGAATATAATGTTCACTTTATAAAGGAATACATAAAAAATGGAGTACATAAATCAATTGGTGGAGTGCAAAAATAATTTCCCAAAGAATATATACATCCCTATTTTTTGTGATAAAATAATTTATGTGGATATTCAACAAAAATCACGGGAAAAAAATCAGCTAAATGCTTTCGAATAACTCTAGATAAAAATCAACTAAATGCGTTTGAAAACAAAATAAACTCTAGAAAACAAGGATGCAATATATTGATCATGTTTTGTGTATTTTTTAATTACATTATTCCTTATAAGAATTTTTTACATTATTAGACATACTCCAAGTTTTTATATTCGCTAACATATACAAACTTAATTCCATAAATCATGGTAGAATTCGGAGTGAAGATAAGCAATGTGATTACATGGATGTAAGGGTACATCAAGACTTAAAGAAGCGATGACGTTTACTTGTAGTCCAAGTAATCCATGCACAGGGATTAAATTGGAAGATATTAGGTTAACTCATGGGAGTGCACCGGCTACATCGTCATACAGCTACGTTCGTCGGAACTACACAGAGGCCAAGTTATTCCTAAGAGTTGCTTCTAATTAATTTCAACTCATTTTTAAGTTAATACAATTAATTAACTAATATAAAGATGCTATACAAATAGTAATTATACAACTCTTCAATGCATGATGGCTTAATTTATGAAGAAAAAAGGCCTGACATTTGGTATTGCAACTTAATTATACTTGTTGTATTGTTTATGCTTTTTTAAAATTAGTTTAATTTTCCTTGTCAAAAAAAAAAAAAAAATTTAATTTTCGGTTTATGGCTTTTACTTGTGATAAGCTTTACTTTTTTTTTAAAGGCTTATATATCAAATATTAATAATATTTGAATAGTATTTGATCAAGATATCAAAAGGCTTCAAGTATTTGCTATTACTGCCTTAAATATGACAGCAGCAGCAATCCCAAAACCCTACCAACCTCAAAAGGTTCATAAGGCCAGCCCCAAAAAAGTTACATCATGTCATCGACTAAACTTGTGAATAAACAGAAATTGGGAGAGTATATAAATTATATTCTTTTACTTCAACCATTGAGGTTAGTGGAGCATCTCAACTAAAGATTCAGCTGATGATTGAGACTTATATTTATATTATATATATTGATATACTCTATCGGAATAACTATCACACAAAATAAGAAAACAAATTGGACTAAGACGCAAAAGGCATACTAGGCCTCAATACACCCCCTCAAGGTGGGACTGAAGCTTATGATTGAACTCCCATCTTGAGAGAAGAAGTTGAATCGGTGCAACTCAATTTGACTTGTTGGGAGTGTCTTAGTATTGTAAGTTGTTGAGAAGAGGGGACATAGGTAGGGTTTATATCTCCTAGCTTGGTATTGTCTCGAAAGAAATTACAACCAATTCCGACATGACATGTCTAGTTTTTTTTTGTTGGGCAAGAAAGGTTGCGATTGCAATTGCAACTTGGTTATTATCACATGCATGTGATTGTATTAGGGTTGTTGTCGTGAATTTCTAGATCTTCATTAAGTCTGACCCACATAACTTCACGGACAGCTAGGGCCATGTGATGTGGTTGCGTGAGATGATAATTTATCAACAAAATATCGACAAACACTAGTGAAATTCTAATCATTTTATTGTGAAATATTTCATAATTGAATATATAAATTTATAACTATTGGATAAAAACCTTGATAGCCTCAACTACAARGGATTTCACTTGGCCTCAACCTCAGGAGAAGTGCATGCACCACAATACTTTGAATAACTCAAAACACAAAAYTGATTTTATTCATTGACTCTTCAAGTATTTATAGGTAACAGTTTCTTTCTTGTCAATCAAGAAAAGATAAAACAAATAAAAGATAACTTCCTAGAAACTAATCCTATATTAAACGATTACGTTAATCTAATATCAAGATAATAATATCCTAACAACCTAATATATTAATCTAATACCAAGTTAATAATATCCTAACAACCTAACAAACTCCTATTATTCTATTCAAATGCACGCTAACTCTTCAGAACTCGTATCTCAATCTTGCGATTATAGACATCCACAAAATAATAAAATAAGATTTAACTAAATTATACCGCATGCTATGAATACGCATCAAGACAACCTTCTTGAATCACATTGTCCTCAGGTGGTTGGGTACAGATGGATTCAATCAGTAGCTTTGAAAGGAAACCAAATTCCCTTGGCCAGTATAAACTTGAAGGTTTCAAATTAGCACTGATATAAACGGATCTTAAATGGATAAACGCTTTTCCACAGTATTAGGTTCCCATTCAATCAGTGTAGGGCTTGGTGTGCGTCTATGGAAAGCCAACATAATCACCAACCACTAAATGGAGGCTTTGTGATGCAAAAGCAAGTAGATGATTGTTCTTTTCTTGATTATGACCTCTTGTACATTTTCTTTGACTCATGGTGTGATGAATCAAAACTAAGCTGCGTATAGTAATCAACTGTCTCCTTCCTTGATCTTGTCTTGTGTTTCAATAGGTTGTTTTCTCCTGATAGCCACATGTTGTGGTGGTAGCGGTTGAAGTATAACACGTCAGCCACCATCGAATTTGGGAGACAAAATGGTAATGTAATGGCTTGACTGAGCACTTTGAAGTATTAACATTCCTCCCCTTCCTTGTAATGGGCTGTGGTCACTACAAAATGACCATTTACGTGAAAAACAAAATCCGTCCTAAATAGTAAATCCGTCACTAATGTGATGTAGCGACGGATTTAGCGGACAGATATAGTCGTCCTTAAAAGCCTTTGTCGCTAAATATAAGTTAGCGACGAATTAATCGTTCCCTTAAAATTAGGGATGGAAATTGAAATCTATTAGGACGGATTTTGGATCCGTCCTATTAGAGACTGATTTAGAATTTCCGTCCATCGTCCCTTAAATTTTCCATTGCTATAGAACGCTTTTTTTTATAATGGTTGAAGAGGGAAATACGTGTCTATCCTCCTCATGAAGCTATGGCGGATAATATATTCAAAGATGATAAAAAAAAAGAAATTATAACCCTTACGACGTAAAACCACACCCTATTCGTTTATTGTCGGCGACGTTTATTTGGGGCAGCCTTAATAGTAGGGGTAGCTTATCGTGGTGATGTGTTAGATGAGTCCCATACCTTAGTCAAGGAAGATGCACAAGCCATGGATTCCCCGGACTTATTAATTTGTCGTCTCGACAGTTGCAGCAAGCATACAAAGAGTCATCAAACGTCATACGTACTCAGCTACACACAAATCGAATGTGTCGTCGCCAACCCAAGAAAAAATTGAGCCCACTTTTTGTCTTTGTCTTCACGACAACCACAATCCAAATACAACTTCTCAATGTGTCACATATGCTCAACGGACAAAAATTTGCCTTCTATGAACTAAGATTGATGAATAATTTTGTTTAGACGATTTGGTCACAAAACGCTTGTGAATCTTCGATTTAGGGAGAGTCTCAAGTTGTAATTTTTTTCCATTTTTGTCTCTAACCCAATGAAATGTACATACCTTAGCAATTATTAACATAATATCCACAGCGTAAGAAAGACTATCCTAAGAAACTTGAGCATTTCTTTTTTACAAGTTAGCGGCGAGTCTAATAAAGAATTGTTGATCGTTCTCATCAGATTCTTTTGAATATCGCGAAGAAATATGATATATATCGTTCCAAGATTATAATACCGAATAATTCGAAATATTATTCCGGTTTTTATGACGATATCTGAATATGTACACATCCTGGGTATAACAACTTCAAATCTCACGTGCTATATTACTCTTCTCAGAGTGAGTTCACCCTAATATCTTACAGCAAGATGAGAGTTATTTTGCAGTTATCTTTTTCGTTATTCGGCATGTAGCGTGTAAAGAGCAGACAGAAACGACGTTCATTGGTGATATTGCGATGATCTCATTTTATTGTACGCTGTAATCATATATTCATGATCTCCCCCCTCTACTGATGGATGCGCAAAGTATACGCCTCGATTCAAGGATATCTCTTGTGCAACTTCATATTCGGCGGTCTGCCTGTCACATTATATTAATGTACCCTATGTGCAGATTTCTTACCGCTCATCGTATGGAACGTTTTTATACTGCACATACCTTCCTCATTGCCTCTCGCGTCGTTCTGAGCGCCAATTGATGTGGTTGCATGAGATTACTTTATCAACCAAAACTTATCGCAACACTAGGGGTTCTAATACCTTTATTGTGTGGAGATCAGATATTCCATATGCCATTCTCTAATATACAATTTTCAACTAGTTTTATCCAACTCTCGGTTATATATCACTTAGCTACAGCCTTCAATCTCAAATCAGAATGTTCCATATCGACCTCAATCTTATAGCAACTGATACTGGGACTAATACGCACCCATCAATAGCACTACTCACATTATCTATTACAACGTCACAAATACTCTACAATTCACCTAGAATAATAACCTTTTCCGAAATTGACTTCTCTTTATTTCAACAGATATTATTCGATATAAAAATTGTACTAATATTTGAACTTCCTCTTAATCTCGATTCTTTTAGTAACACGTAATTGACAATTTCTTATTATATGTTAAATATTCCGGGCCTCACCACTTTCATCTCAAATCTCCTGCCAATCGAAACCCATAGCGCACTCGCAATTTTCATACTTACTAATCGCCAGATCCATACCTTCTCACTCCAACCTTTCCTTTAACTATCTAATTATACTATCTTCTTATCTGTCGCGTTTAATGTGAATTCGCCATATGTCGTACCTAGCGTCAACGAACAAACTTTACACGAACTTTATGAAGCAATATCCCACTGAGTCATAAGTCAGTGTAGGCTATTTTTCTCCGAGTCCGCAACTATCTTGATGTCCTTGGCTTATCATTTCTTGGCGCTTACTTTTTGATTACATGTTCTTCGCAGTAGTAGGTGTCCAGGCCCAGAGTACACTCTTGGTTCATAAATAACAAACGATCTCTTATTCTTTGTAGTAACTAGTAGTTGTCGACAGCGAACAGAGAAAGATCAAGTTGCCCGCGACTCTCATGTCTGTTCCTAGGCATAGATACTTGTAACACATTTGTGTCAATGTACTACACTACACATATTCTGAGAACGCTCAAAGGCAGCGACAAGCTATACGAGTCCATCGTTTTATACAAACATATCCCTCTGTTTTTTGCCATATTTAGTGCTGTATAGATGGAGTCTTGGTCAGTCATCATAATGTTCCGATAGCTTCAAGTATATAAATTTACGATAATTGTTCGTGTTTGCACTCTAATTCTTGTATGTCACCATATTATTCATCTTTCTTAAATTTACGTGAAAACCTGCGGAATAATTGTGTACTCTAATCTATTAATAAGCAGATAACGATTATGACAATCTGTGTATAATGGGAGTCCAACCGTATCTAACAATTTATTACTTGTAATCATCCATTTGATTGGTACCACAAATTTATCCCACCTATGGTATATAATTATTAGTTTCGATCTAATTGTGCAATAATCGAGATTACACTAAAAAATTTTAGCCCTCAGAAACAGAACAGTAATTTCTTGGCTAGCGTGCGCTAATAAGGTTGCGAATATGTAAGTTGTGGTGTCATCCAACTCAACATACCCTGTGTTGAGCATTCAATGCAAATATACAATTGAGTGATTTCCGGAGTATTTGATCCGCCGCTACATGCGGTCCGACACGATTGAGCGATGTCTGAGAGATGTATAGCTGAATTCAAACTCACCCTGTTAACGTACACATCTTTCACACAAGAAAAGCCAAATAGAGGGGTCGGTTTCTGAGCTGTGAACTGGTGCAGATGTTTTGGGACAGCCACCAAGTTTCGGGCTGTCCAGGGAAAACTTTCTTAGCCGCGGTGGCGACCTCCCTTAAACTCGAACCAAGGCGACCAATTACCCCAGCGCTGCCCACTCGGATAAGTGGTATTTCGGCTCGGGCTCCAGGACCCCATACGAGCCTCCCGGCGAACCTCGAACGAGATAAGCATGCTGCCATAGGGCTATGCGGCCCCCGCGCTCGCCGCTTTAGCGTGAGGGGCGCGGCGTGCCTCAGCTTCAGGTTCCAGTCCGTTCCGGAGTTGAGCCAATTGGAACATCCAAGCATGTGACAATTCGACTGTTGTTTGCAGACGAGTTGTTGTGCTATGATCGATCTTGCATCTAATTGTCATGTACAAAAGTCTTTGATTGATGAATTGGCTATGGTGGGTGGATAGTTTCTCCCTCCGAAATGATTGATATGACATGGGCTAATTTGTGCAGCTTAGATCGCAATCGCGTTGCCTATATAGGTTATTCAACGGGTGACTGGTAAACGCACCTCGTTATTGCCAGAGGACACCCACTTGGTGCCCAAATGACTATGAGTGCCCCACAAGTAGTTCCACCCTTCAGATGACAACCCATAATGTGATCAGAGCCAAAGCCATAGCCGGAAATGGCTTGTTACCGAAACGCAATAAACCAACAAAGAGG
>SNQN01007265.1:13186-34258 GCA_008642245.1 Bassia scoparia | reverse complement strand
ATAGAAGAGAGAGAGATCCTTGATTGTGCTTTCCACATATGGTTAGTCAGGTAAGGTGTGTTGTTGCAGAGAACAGTTATCTCTTAATCAAATTGAGATTTTGTGCGATAATTAATGATTTGCTAAGGACTAAGGTAGATAAAAATGTTTTCCGGTGAGCTTTTAAAAAATAGCTTTGTGTTAGGTTCCATTGGAGGCAGTGATCATATTGGTATGGAATAAAGCGAAATAAACTGGTTTCCTAAATCACATGACATGGCATGAGCATGAACTGGCTATGAGATACAAGAAGGAATTAATTGTGGGGTTTCAAACATGGTAACTTGAAGGTTTTTATATATATTTTTTTAACTTACTGTTTGGTATTAATAACCATTATGAGAGTATGTGCCTTTTATGATTCTTTATTTATATGGTTTATCCTCAATGCAGCTTCAAGGAACTGAGAGTCAAGAATACCTCGAACTTCTCCGTTTGTTTGCTCATGAACATGGAGCTGATTACAAAGTAAGGTTGCAAATATTAATTGCACTTTGGTGAATTCCAAATCTTAATCTAAAGCAATCTTCAATGAGTAATTCTTAGTTCAGATGTAACATTTAAATCCATTTTGATGGTAGTCCTATAGTTGGTATTATTATTTCCCCTATTACCTAGGATTATTCAATAATATGTTGATGTTCATTGATGCACCACCTTTGGCCCTTCAATGAATATTTCATGAAATACTAATTGTTTTGTTAATAATGGCAGCCTTATTTTGTCTCGTTTTGCAGTTATCTTTGGCTACTGTAATAGTTTGTACTATTTTTCAGGTCCTTACTATATCACTCAACATTGATAGCACGAGGTTGGAGTTAATAATGTGGCTGTACTGGAAAGATTCTCTTATCAATAGTGCATGTATCGCAGTATGTGTTGCAAAGTTATATGCTTCCTAATAAATAGATTAGCTAAATTCATGTTACAGAGCCTGAAAATGTCAAATGTTTATTGGACGTTCATGTAGTAAGTTTGCTAGTAGGGATGTGCAGCCTTGTGTTAATTCTGGTACTTCTAGTCTTGGTTTACAGGCATGAAATAGGGGAAAGCTTGGACATTAGTTGCGTAAGATGCTTTGAGGTGCTGTTATTGTTAGCTTCTTTAATTACCATTTCTCCCCTGTTTTAATTACAGAATGTATTAGAGTTAATTAGATAATCATATATGGCTCTACAGGTTCAATTTGCTTTGGGAAGAGATTCTTTAGACCAGGCAGCTGGTGGCATGATACAAACGTTGACAACTGGTAATTAGGATTTATATTTTAAGTTCTCATTAGTTATCATGTTCGTATGTGATGTAAGTGTAATCGCAATTTTTGTTGTTGTGTTATCTTTTGTGCGTGAACCTATAGTAATAATTAAACGTCTACCTGCATAGCCTTTATGCTAATTTCGTTTATGGTTTCTGACTTGGATTAGAAAATAGCACTAAAAGTTGTCAAGTAGCTAAATTACATTAATTAGTTTTGAGAAAAGGAGGAAAGAATTGATTTTGCTCCTTGATATGAAACGGATAATGCTACGTAAATTCAAACTGGAATGGTTCGTTTATGCAGTTCTTGGTTACAAAAGCAAATGTATTATAGACTATTAGTAAAAATATTTCATTTGTACGTTGTGTTGTTTTTTTTCATTCTGTACTATACTATATTCACTTGGTAAATTTTTTATTTGTTTTTGGGATCTATTTTCGCAAATGCTAAATCTTAAAAAAAAGAGTAAATTTCATCTTTCTTTTGGGATTGGGAGTGTTATTTACCGTGCTGGTAGTTTCTATTTTGGAGCTTGGAAAAACTTTACCCTTTTTTTCTTTTTTATGTAATCGTAAATTATTGTTTTTGTCTGGGTTTCACTTGCAGCGTATGTCAGGACACCTGAACGCTTCAAATTAGGCTGAACTTTATAAGCATCTTACTATCTTAGATTGGCTTTAGTTTTAAGTCCAACTTTCGATCTTGAATATTTGCTCCACAGTTAAGGTCCTCACAATCTAATAGGCGTTAGGAGGCTATAGTAACATTGTTTTTTCACTTTCAAAGATTGCTGTTTTTGATCTATTCCGGTAATATTTGTTTGTTCTTTGATTTGTTATTATTCTCTCGGACATCTGTTGATTTACTTACGAATATTAAGTCTTGTACTGACCATAAAGGCTGCAGCATACATTTACTTTTAATTGCTGATGTTGAATCTCTTACTTCTTCTGCCAGATCCCCTGGTTGTTGACTTGTTGGAACCTAGTAGAAGCAATTATTTATTTGTTTAAAATTTTAGGTTTGATTCATTTAGCTTTCCCAGCAAGCGGAAATGCTCTTTGGTGGTTCGTTGACAATTCATCAAATTTGTAGCATATACATCTCTCTTATGAAATTGTTTCTTTTACTTTCATTATAATTATAGGTTGGCAACTTCAGCAACTTACTTTCTGACTATATCAAGAAAAGTATAAAGTGGGGCTGATACAATGAGTGAGTTTGGATAAGAAACACAGCTGATTTGAAGGTTTTTTTTTTCAAATAATTATTATGAGTCTGATTTACTGATTAGTGTCATTTTTTTTGTATGGTATGAATTAATGCTTTTCCTAAGAACTATAGGATTAGTTTTAATCTTTGACAATGGTTAAACGTCAATTCTTTTATGTAAGGTAGAATCATAGACCAATGGACGAAGATGGCATGCCAATTGATCTTCTTTCTTAATCAACTGTTGAAAGGGCCAATGAAAATTATTATTATACTCAATGAATTCGTTTTGTGCCATCCATTGTTCAGAGCTCTCTTGAGGAGTAAAATAGCAAATGTTGATCTAGTTACTTTTTTTTAGTTTAGGATGACTATATATAGGGTTGAATTATTATTCTTTTAAGACCTCATTGTTTTAACTGTTTGGTAGTTTAATAGACTAGGATGTAATTAGATGTTTATCATTATTTAATCTATTGGCTTGTCCATTGGTGTAGGTATTTGTCGAAAGAAGAATGCTTACAATGTCGAAGAAATGGACGAGGTTCGTGCTAATGGGTGCAAAGTTCTTCAGACAGAGTATCTTGTTTCTAGCTAGCTAGATAGTTGGATCTTGTTTATATAAGTCTAACTGATGGATATTGGTATTTAGTTTCATCGTTAGTTGCTACCATGTTTTTTGGATGATTTTAGTTTATTTGTGGAATACTGGAACTTGTTAGCTAACATTTTGGATGTTTGATTTCGATAGACATCGATTTTATGTATGAAATGTGGCGGTGTATTGAATACGAGCCTTATTGAACCAGGTTTAATATTTTGGGATTGTAATTGTAGTCGAAAATTGCGCAGAAATTATATAGGAAATAATATATATATATATATATTAATATATAATATATATAATATATATATATTATATATATATTATATATAATATTATATATATATATAGATATATAATACACACACACTTGTAACCATTCAAATCGTATGTAGGTAACAAATAAATGTCATTTAGTATACCATCAAATGTTGTGTTTAGTTTAGCCTATAATGTGTTTTAGGGTAAACCAACAAAACCAATAGTTCAAAGTAATA
Source organism: Bassia scoparia (assembly GCA_008642245.1). NCBI lineage: Eukaryota > Viridiplantae > Streptophyta > Magnoliopsida > Caryophyllales > Amaranthaceae > Bassia > Bassia scoparia. Next base: position 30,648 of record SNQN01007265.1, on the reverse strand, counting down.
AAATGATTATTTGTAACATGCAATTAAGAAAATGTGGTTACATAACTACGCTATTGGTAACTATCATATTGTTGTTACCAATAAATAAAGACTTAGGTAACTGCCAAATAGAGGTAACCATCGAGGTTGGTTCTAAAGCCAAAAATGATGGGTACGTATGGCAGTTTCTTTCCACTAGTGGTCATTAAGCATTTTACTAGCTATATAGAAATAAACATGTGACTTTTTATCTTGTTTCTTTGTCCTAAGCCCAAGAGCATAGTCACTAGTGACACTATCAAAAAATTCAATTAGGGAGTAACTACAATCAGGGGCCAAACTAACTTTGTTTCAATTTATCAACTTGCAAACATTAAATTAAAATCCAAAAGGAGCATCTTTACTTTAATAAATCCCACCAAAGGTTTAGAAATTTTTAAGGAAAATTCTTTAATAAAACGTCTATAAAAACCGTACAACTATAAATTCTTACTCCCTTAACATTAATAGGAGGTGGTAGTTTTTTCAATGACTCTATTTGTAACGATCAACTTCAATAGCCTTTTGCAGAAATTTTATGCCCTAATACTATATCTCTTTGTACCATAAAGTGAGCATGTTTTCCAAGTTTAATACCGAAATTAGTTTCCTCCAACGTGTAATATAAGAGAAAGATTATCTAAACAATTATCAAAAGATGATCCGAAATACAGAAAATCATCCATAAACACTTCCATAATCTTCTTATATAATCAGAAAATATTGCCATCATAGCAACCTTGAAAAGCAGCAGAGCATTGCATAAACCAAAAGGCATTCGACAAAAGCAAAAGTTCCATATGGACAAAGTAAACGTAGTCTCTCCCTGATCACTAAGAGCAACAAGGGATTTTGCTTAAAACCAGAATATCCATCAAGAAACATATAATATTCATGTCCACACTTTCTAACATTGGTCAAAAAGGGCAATGGAAAATGATCTTTAGGCGACATGCTATTCGAAGCTTTCTATAATCAATCACAACTCTCCAACCAGCTTACTGTCCTAGTAGTATTTAGCTCATTAATTTTCATTAGGACACAACAGTCATTCCACCTTTTTAGGTACCATTGTACAGACTAATCCAAGGATATCAGAAATAGGATATATTACTGCCAAAATCTAACCATTTAAATAATTTCTTTCCTAACTATTTCTGCATATTAGGAATTAATCTCTTTGATTTGAACAACAGGGTTTAGGATTATCCTCCATTGAAAAATTTTATGCATGCAAAAGATGGGTTATATCCCATAAGATGCAGAAATTGCCAATCGCAATTGCTTTCTATTTTCTTTAACACAAACGCAAATAACTTATCTAATTGATCATTTAGTAAGTGAAGCATTCACAATCACAGGTAAGAGTATCAATTTCACAGGAAATGCATATTTTAGATGTGATGCAATGGTTTTAACTCTAAAGTTGGTGCTGTCCACACTAGAAGGAGGAAAAAAGGATGTATGCTTTTTCCAGCTTTTCAAAACAATTACCGTCTTTTCTTCCACGGAGGGCATGCCTCTTAAACATTCACATATTCACAACTTAATATTTTCATTTATGGCTTGTACTGCATTGTTCGGCATACTTCAAGAGTATCTTTGGAAGTAATTTCATGGAAAATCTTAATTCAAATTAATCAATAAGCATCAACTCTAAACACATGATCACGTGAAAGAAGGGTTATTTAGAAACATGAGATAGATTAATAATTCCCACGTTTTTTCGGTCAATTTGAAAAGTAAGTTTTATACCAGTTTACATCAATTATAGCACCTGTAGTAGCTAAAAACGGTCTTCCTTATATAATTGGTACATCTTATCCTCATCCATATCAAGAAACAATAAAATCAACAGGATAATGATTCATCAGTTTCATTTATAAACATTTCCAACACTCCTAAAGGATAATTTTAAATAGATTATCGTAAGTTGTAATGACACATAGTAGGTTTTAAATCATTCTAATCCTAACTTTCTGCAAATAGACAATGGCATAAGTGATGAATAAGCGCTTGCACCTAAGTCACATAATAGCTTTGGAATATTAACACACCAATAGTCAGGATATAGAAAAAGTTCCGTTTTTTAGTTTAGGAGGAAGCTTTTCTGAATGACAGCCCTACAACTCCTCACTCAAGATGAAGGCCAAAATTAAGGTTCCCCTCATCAATCTTCTAATTCTCTTTTTAGACGATGGATTTCTTTCAGAAACTTAGAATAATAAAGGGGATTTTGCGTATAGATCAGCAAAAGGAATATTATATGCAATGTAAAGATTTTAAGAAATTTATTAAATTTGAGTATCAATACTAAATCGTTCTTGAAGTCTTTGAGGAAAAGGAACAAAAGGTACATAAGGCGTAATCAGATAGGAGTAGGTGTAGGTTTCATTTCTCAACTCTTTTTCAATTTCAATTGTTTACATCTCATTCACTACTATCATTAACCTTAGTTTGATCAATCAAACCCTTCATCTAATTTTTTTACCCACGTTGTAAAGTGACGCTTGCATTGTTTCTTTAAGATTCACTCTATATTACTAGCCAAGCATCCTTGACTTCTAGCATTATGTGCATGAGCTAATTGATCAACTATATTTTTCTAATAAGTGATCCTTTCAGAAGTAGTATTAGCAAGTTTATCAATAGCTAATTCCCAAGTGGGTTTAGTCTCATGTATGGTTGTCTTTGAGGGAAACCAGGGTGGATTTTTTTGGTCTAAAAATGACTATTCATTTGGATTCCCCTTGATCTCTCCATGAAAATTGGGTGATTTCTCCATCCAGGATTATAAGTATTAGAGTAGGGATCATTTGTGAACGCTTATAGTTAGAAACAAATTGAGCTTGTTGTCAATATTAGTGCATTCACCATTTAAATGTGTCAACCCCCACAATCTGCCAATTACTCTGCCTATTAACTGAAACTGGCTAACATTATTCATTTTACTGAAGTTTTAACTAAGTTGTCAACTTTACATTCAACATGTTTATACCATCCAACATACCTTCCTGATTCTTTTTAGGGTATTGACCTTCACTAGAACAACCATAATTATTAAAGCCATTTCTCTAAATCTGTATTACTTCTTTCAGTTGTTTTTCCCATTAAAACACACTGCAAGCAGCGATCAATAGTGATCATATAGAGTGATTAAAGCCGTTATAAAAGGTCTGAATAAGTAGCATCAGGTATAAACCATGAGAGGACATTGGTTGAATTCTTAGATCTTTCCCATGCCTCATATAATGATTCTCCATAGATTGTAAATAAAATTAGATAAATATCATACGTAATTTAGCAATTTTTACCAGGTGGAAAAATTTATTAAGAAAGGCTTGAGATAAGCTTCCAAGTAATGAAAAGAATTAGCTGCATTAGAATTCAATGCCATTTTTTTAGTCTTTTCTTTTAGTGAAAATGGAAAATAATCTTAATTGATAGCTTCTCATTCACTCCATTAATCTTAATTGTATCGCATTTTCAGAAAATTAGCTAAATGTCATTAAGGAATTTTCATGGAAAATCCGCTAAATTTGATCTGTTGAACAATATTAATTAAAGTAGGCTTAAGCTCTAATTATTAGCATTAAACAAAAGGTCTTACGATATCTTGATGGAAGTTGTCCCAGCATTGGCATTGCGTAGTCTCGCAAATAGAAGCGGTTTGCTCTTCTCCATCTCTTCAATATCTGAAAAAAAGCTCCAAATTCCATCTATACAAATGCGTGTTGTCTTCTAACCTTCTTCTTTTCATTATGCAACGAGTTTTCTTCAATTCCTGGATTAAAATATAAAACGGATTATTATTCGACGTGGCTAAACTAATAATGAACAAAATTAATAATAAAATAATAGTATAAATAAGACGCAGGTTTACTGAAAAACAAAATAAAATAAATGACACAAACAAAACCAAACGTAAGTTAAGAGAAATTAAAATTAAAATAATAATAAAAAAACTAAAACAAAAAGGTAAAAACAAAGATACTATGACACTAAAAACACGAAGTACTCGAAACCCGCAAACGACTTGAATATAAGAAAAATTCAAATAATAAATAAATAAATAAATAATGAAAATATATGTCTAAAGTATATCTGAATCTCTTAATATGATATATATGGACTAATGCCTCCCCGGCAACAGCGCCAATAAACTTGATCGACCTAATCTCCACAAGGTGTACGGGTCAATTACGTATATAGGGTGAGCAAGGATCCGTATCCACAAGGAGTCTAATCAGTAAATTACCAATTTAAGAAACTCTAATATTATTTAGACGGTTAAAACAAGTGAGAAAAATTATTAATTAAACTAAATAGAAACGCTAGAATTAATGTCTAACAAGTATGAGAAGTAGTTCTAGGTTTCGGGTTTCACCAATTATAATTCTATTTCTTGAATATAAATTAATTGTAGGGTTGAAATAATATATCGGAATGATCGAATTTCCTAAAGTATATAATCTCCTCTCCCAAGGTAGAATACATATATTTATATCACTATTACTTCTACTTCCGTGATCATAACAAGTGACATAAACTCATCAAGAATAGGAATTCAAGTATAAGACCACTTCAAGTGTATAACTATTCCTAAAATTATACTATTTCAAGTGAAACACATTAACAAATAGAGAGATGTCAGTTAAAGAAAATAGGCAGAATCTAACACAACTTTAAAAACATCAATGGTAAATAAGTTATTAGGTAATTAAAGGAATGGTAAATTTACTGCCTTATGGGGTCATACATCAGGCAATATATCCCTCAAATAAGAAATTCAAAGGGGAATGATGAAAAAATTACATATCATGTATCTCAATGGAGAGTGAAGAGTCCTGAAGACCAAAGAGTACCCTGAGGAGTGGCTTCAGTGATCTGAGTACCTCTGTAAAAGAGGACCACAATAAAGTCCTTTGGTAGTGTGTATAAGGACAAAATCATACAGCAGGACAATGCAAGTCCTCAAGTCAATCAATGTGTTTGACCTTGGAGTGTTCTAAGCAATCCAATTTTACAATACATGTCATTTGCTAACATAATTGATGACTTGATTCAAAGAGTTCAAGCTGCAAAGGAAAATATCCCCTGAAAATCGCGGCGAAGATAGGGGAAAAATGTCAAGCAAAGGCGGTTGAGAGTAGCAGGTGAAGTATTATTGCAGGTTGTAAGGGTCAAAAGAAAAGGTCAAATGTCAATTTAACATGCAAATGGCAAATGCGGTAGTGTAGTGTTCTTTATCAACAATACCAAGCTAAGAGGTTTTTTCCCTTTGTTAGGAGTTAGGATGTATGTAGTGTTTATGTCATCAATCTAATTAGGCAAATAACTGTACTGTAAAGGTAAACATAAGATGTGTCCTGGGCTATGCCTTAGCAGGGTAAACCTGGGCCAAATGTCCTAACTTCGTCGAGTGACCTGAGTCCTTCATCCTTTGAGTTGAAATACAACATATGGACTCAAACTCACACATGTAGACACACACAACAAGGGTACACTGAGAGTTAACTGGTTTACATCAGATGCCACTTTGATCTTTTGGGATTCAGGAAAAAGGTCAACAAGGGACTCAGGTGAAAAGAGATTTCGGGATAACAACGGACTCAGGAAAAGGGTCGACAACCCTATTAAACAACAGTCAAGTTCATCCACCAAAATCAAGCATAATTCAAATTCAGACATTTTGGGTTGATCCAATAAAATCCTGCAAATTACAGGTTCATGCAACCGAATCGAGACATTAACAAATCATTTTCAGTGTTGTAACAAAATGTAGAATCAATAAACCAAGCATCATTATCAAAACAAACCAAACGTCATTACCAACAAAAATTCAACCTAATGATGTTGGCTAAATCAACAATGTATCATCTCACTGAATAATTGAAGTGTAGCACACAAAGAAACAACAAATACACGGGCCAACGCAATGAGACACCTATCAAGTATCCTCTATCTGGCCACAACACCCAACCCAACAAAAAAAATATTCTAAAAAACAACAAGCAAATTACTACCAACAATACCCCTGTATTTGCAGAAATATTTGTTTTAAAATACGTAGTTACTAATGGATTCAAATCTGCATAAATAATTGGCGCATTGGTAAATGTTTAACAACATATCTCACCAACCTTAAATTTTATTTTATTTTAGTTTTAGGCAAATGATAGAATTCAGAGGCAAATAAAGGAAAAAATGACCGAATAAAATTATATCAAGCGAAGGTTAGATTAATATGACCTAGGTGGCAGCTCAAGCAAAAGCGACAGCGAATCAGAGTTTAGGGTAGTCCTTTTTGAGAGCAGGTAGGTACACCTCGAGGAAGTACTTGAAATGATCATCAATGCTCGGTTCTTCAAAGTCTTTGACATCCTCTTCTATTTTATTTGCCATAGATGTTGTGGGACAAGGTTCGACTTCATAGTGTTCAAGGGATTTAGGTTTCTTCCCCGAGATCTCATCACCGAAACTCATCTTCCTTTTCAGCTTCCTAGGACTCGGCCTTTGAACAGTAGTACAACAACCTTCCAGCTCCACATACATCGGAGTAGGAAGGCGACCCTCATATGGACGTCGAAGCTTCAAACCTTCCTCATAGTGGGTGATGTGGCCCAGTACAATGCACAAGGCATCGTAGCCAATATCACCGAGAAAAGCTATTGTTGTTCCTTGTATGAACAGGGTTTTGGAATGTTCCAATCCAATTCGGGATCTTATCACGATATTGATTCAAGTTTTTGATTCGATCCTCGAAAATAGGATGTCCTTTGGCTCAAAAACGCATCTAGCTTAGTTTAGAGTGAATCTCGTCAAACGGGAACATAGATTAAATGGTTTTTTTATGAGACGATTCAACAGAGAGAAACAATGATATTTTTTCAGAAGAGAGTAGAATGGGAAATAGAGTGTGAAGTTGGGATAATTTTTCGGATTTGGGGTTTTGTAATATTTGGGATGAATGAAACAGAACACAGAACAATTCCAGATTTTGAATAGAGTGTGAGAGAGATATACAGTATAATGGTAAAACGCGTCATATAAATATTTGTCATGTATTTGGTGAACCAAAAACCCATTGCACATGCCCTAATGACGTATATGGTTTGTTTTGTTTGGTTGGTAATGACTAATGCCGGCGGTTTGTTTTTCATGATAATGATGGTTGGTTATTGAATTTCACTTTTTAGTTTCTCTTAATTGAGTCAAATCTCAAGTCTTTATGCATAATTTAGGTGTCAACCTTCGAGTCTTTATGGCAGTGAACATGTTGAACGACGGTAGGAATTCATGGATTTAACCCTTCAATATATTTTAATTATGTGGTGTCTAGCATAACCTTGATTCAATGGAACGGCAACGAAAAGGTCAAACAGAATAGTATTTTGATTTAATTTCATATTATTTTAAAATTTAAAATTTTGTCCCCAAAAACTGTATATACAATCACTTATTCAAAAAATTGTGTGTATTAATACCATATAGTTTTCTATAATTTCCCAAATCTATCTCACTCCCATTAATGACTCTTAACAAATATTAACACACTCTCAAGTCCCAACCATTCATTCAATCCACTCACCTATTTTTTTCCCTAAAACCCTAGATTGAAATCCCAGATTTAACAACACCTTGTCTGTCTGTGAAAATATCAAATTCACCCCTTAAGCTCACTCGTTTTTTCCGCACTTGCTTGTAGAACATCGAAATTCCCTCGCATCTACTTCGTCTTTTCGCAATTTTGCAATCTTTTTTGTCCTATTAAAAATCGTAAATCTTTAGGCTGCGGAATGGTGGATTTGAGACCTCTCGTTGCTGCCTTAAACAACTCTGAGGATGACAAGGAGAAACGTGTTCTTAATTTTTTCTTCGTTGACCTCTACAAAATCGGGGTTTCGCAAGCTTTGGTTACTTTTTGCATAATTGGTGGAGCCACTCACTTCTTGGGGTACGACACTTGTGTGGGGTTGTGTGGCACTTTGAAATTAATCAGAGGATTTGCCCATGTTCAAACCAAAGCCAGATGGGAGGGGAAAGAGGTTGGCCAGGAAGCGTATGCTGACATTGGTTAAGAAGGGAAAAGGTAAGGATGTGGTGGTGGAGGATAAGGGTAAGAAAGTTATGGAGGGGAAAGGAAAAGGTAAGGGGGTTGTGATCGAAGATAAGGGTAACAGAGTTGTGGCGAGSATAGAAAAAGATAAGGGGGTTGTGATRGAAGARAAGGATAAGAGAGTTGTYGAGGGGTTAGAAAAAGATAAGGGGGTTGTGATTGAAGATAAGGGTAAGAGAGTTGTGGAGGGGATAGAAAAAGATACGGGGGATGTGATCGAAGATAAGGGAAATAGAGTTTTGGAGGGGAGGGGAAAAGGAAAGAATGTTGTAGTGGAGGAGACTTCTGAGGGAGAAAAGAGGCAGATTGTGTGCTGTATCCCAGCTATTGGAATAGAGGACATGAAATATGATGTTGAGACAGTAGAGAAAGCAAGGAGAATTGCAATTGCTAAGGGAAAGAGGCTTGCTGAGGAGAGGAAGAAAGGTCAAAAGAGGAAGATGATGAGGCTTGAGAGGAATCTGAGAAAAGCTGTGCCATGGAATAGGGGTGTCATCATTGTAGGGCCCTCTGGTCGCTTGCCAACTGTAGGTGAATCTGGTAAGGGGGATACAGGTGCAGGGCCTTCTGTGTTTATGGATATCAGTGGTGTTGAGATAAAGACTGAAGTGCATATGTCTGATGATGAGATGCAAGGGTGCAACAAATGGTCCGTTGACTTAATGGACGAGATGCCACCTTCTGCAGCTTATGCAGAATACTTCCTTTAACCGTTTTTCTTCTATTCATGAGTTCCTTGTCCCACATAACAATGTGACCACCAGTCAAGTTGAAGACTTGGTCAATCTCGTACGCTAAATCTACTCCAAGAGCACGATACAGAATTCTGAAACTATGTGCAGAAACCCTAGACTCAGTTAGAACAATAATAACAACTAGTTTGACAGCTTCAACGATCTTCACCAAATTCTTCTTCAGAGAGGGCCTGCTAACACCCCTAGTATTCCACGCAGCAAACGTGTAATGAGATGGCATGAGTCTTTTGCCATGTTGTAGATCTTGTGTTAGGATGACCTGGTGAGACATCATCATGTCCATTTGATGGTTAATAATGTGGACAACCATAAGGGATATGCTGGACATTGGTCCTGCAACCCGTAACGCTTGAAAACCATCATAGTGGCTAGCTAATTCAACAACCACTGGTTTGTTGGTAAGTGCCCAAGGTGCTGTCTCTAGATCCAATTTTGTTTCAGGATCGAACCACTCCCTGAAAAAACCACTGTCTCTAGGGTTCATACCGGGTTCTGCGTCGGAGATGTCTTTGAGTTTTTGGTGGAGTTCCCTCATATCGACATCGCGGCCTAACATGTCAGTCAGGTTAGGCAGATGAGCGGGGAAGCATACAATGCCATCAGCGGTCATCATAAGTTTGCCATAAGTTTCTTTCTGCTCCAACTCAGGGTGCAGAATAAGGTCATAAACCGAGGCCTAATTATTGAACACCTTCACAGGCCGAATTTCACTTCTTTTTTAGTGCCGGTTAGCGGTTCTTTGTGGGTCATGGTGATGAAAGTTGGAGATTCATTTGTGTAATCCGACGGCCAGCATAGTTAGATTTAATGAAAAAGTTGAACCGACATTTAATAATTTTTAAAATAACTGAACTTAAAACCAACTACTGTAGCAGTTTCATATTCCTCGGTTAATGTTTAAAATGTTTTTAATTTTTTGGTGAATACTTTTTAATTAATCATATTGTCCAAAAGTAATTACAATTTACAATACTGCCCTCTAATCCTCTATTTCTCTCTCACATTTGTTACCTTATGGGGAACTGGTAAATTTACTTTTGCCATATGTATAGTCTAATTATTTTTAACATAAATATTTGATAGCTAATACTTTTCTCCTAAATATTTACTTAAAATGCCAAATTTGTACCAAAGTTATTCTAAATAGTCATGTCAATATTTTATGTCAATATGTCAAAGATTTTCCTCAATATTTGTTTGAACTGCAACGAATACTAACTATTTCGTGGGTAATATTGTATTCTTACTTTCTATTTCCCCTCATATTAGATCACGGTCTGTTTTAATATTTAACAACAAATTAATTTACACAACATAAGTACGTAAATAATGATATTGTGTCATGTTTAATATTTTCGTTAAAAGCTTAACTTGTGATTTTCTATTAACTCATTAAAAGGAACTCATCCCACGATAGCTTTTTACCAGATTTCATATCAGTAATAGTTGTAATTCTGATTGATGAAATTTGCAAAAGGAATACCAAAAATGAAAATAAGCAGTTGTCAATATAGAATAGTGTATGTCTTAATCCACCTAAATGCCACCATTTGAGTCATTAAATTTTCATTGTTCAAACCACAAGTAAAGGTAAATCAACACCTATATATACTCCCCTCCCCATTCAAATCATGATTAGTTGAATCACCTCCCAAAACACCATGTTCTTCACCAAAAAATTACAGACATGATCACTTGAATTACACTCACACACTGTGCACTTAGACTAGGTTAGTAAAGTAGTGGTGCATCCATCTTCATTTAAGATCTGCTTCCACGCAAAATAAAGAATTACTCAACGCTGGCTCAGGATGACGGCTAATACTCTCTGGACATGCTATTAGTGGAAGGATGAGGGATGAGATATTCACAAACGACCTGCAAACACAACAAACCAAGCAACACAAGAAAATGAAGAACCTTAACTAGTACAATTCTTCCCCAAGTTACTAGTACCTGTTACTAGTTCAACTTCAACCTATGAAATTCAACTATACGTGTTTCTGATCACAAAATTATTCATTAAAACAAATACTGAAAACTTCAAATTAAAAATTAAAACAAAAAGACTAAGAGAGAGTGGTGGTATCATTGATGTCAAATCGAAAAAAGCAACGAAATGTGGTACAAAACATCAAGTAATCTCAAAAGACTTCCTTCAGTCTAGTCCTCTTAGCAAGAGAACTACCATTATTTGCTGCTTGCCTAACAATTTCACCCTCTACTATATACAGGTTACTCAAAAGAGGATAACTAAGATCACACACTTGTAGCAATCACACTGCAGTCATACGGGCACATAAACTAACAACAAGTGGGTTCTGTCTCTTATTCTCCATGCAACTAGAACAGAATAACCCACATTGCAGGACATGTGAAATGTGGTGCTTCCACATTGATAAAACTTTGTGGTGGTTTCATTCCATCAGAAATACATTTCATGACACCATGGTTATTAAAATCTTGATTCGATCCAACGATTCATAAGTGTTATCATAAAATTATCAATTTCAAATCTTTTTCCATAGTTTTATCAAATATAATTTCAAGTTGATCATAACTATATTCCTAATCATGAGAGACATTCATTAACGACTATATTTCGATTTTTAACTACTTATAACTTGAAATTTCTCTTATCTTTTGTCCTTATGCAAGAAAAATAATTTATTATTGTTATATGTTTATTGAAATGACTATTTACTTATTATATCTTAGCATTGTTATTGTTTTTTCGTTATTTGTTAGTATCTTACGATTCTACCATCCAATTTTATCGATCCGATCCTAGCAAGCTTTTCTATCCAAGGTAAGATTTCGATCCTAACAACTATGCATGACACATTGACATTCAAGTTTCGCTCCCTCAACAGGTATCAACCGGGAGCTAGCTTAAGCTCCGTCATGTGAATCCTTCTTCATTTCTCACCACACACAATATAAAAGGACTCAAACATCAACTAAGACACCAATAAGTGGCCTTTGCAGTCAACTTTGAAGACCCAACACATGAGCTACTAACTAAGCAGATGTTAACATTGTTTGTACCCTCCATATTGTAATGAAATTAAATTGTTTGTTTAAGTGGTGTTCCGTCCTTACAATAACCTTTAGTACAAGCACATTAATAACACTTTGTGGCGGTTTCAAATTTTCAATCTAGTAGAAAAACATGTCATCACATATTCACAATCAACTTTCCATCAACAAGTATCAACAAGCAACTACATTAAACAATGTGATGTAAGATTAGTGTGAATCCTTCTTCGTTTGTCACCAGATACAATATAAAGGGACTCAGACACCAAAATCATGGTCACACACAATTTTTAAACATTGAAAAATAATTAACCACAAATTAAATTGAACAACACAAAAATTAAAAAGGGAGATGAGTAATACCTAGTTGAGCTTCACACCACTGCACTCAGAGATCATAGTTCTCCCTGTTGGCAGTGAGATGTTACTTGAAGCACCAATTGTAACATGGATCACAGTCTGGATTTTAAGAACCCTCCTAGGAAGCATCTCACCAACCTCCTCTGCCAATTTCCTACTAAGCGACCTTGTCACGCACCGCCTAATGCTAGAACCTTCTCCCCTAGTAGAATTGTCACCCCCCTTCTTCTTACCCTTCCCCGACAATGGAGTCTTTGGGTTCTCCATCTGCACTGGAATATCTTTGGTAGATCTGAGGTTATACCTCTTTATTGGAGCGTGGACCACCTTTCTCTTATTCTTTTCTGTTTTCCGAGCAGCTTCTGTTGCCAACACTGGAGCAACTTCACCCTCATCACCATCTTCATCAGGCATCTCAATTACCAAAGGTTGTGGTTCTGCAACAACAAAAATAGCAATAGATTTGTTTCTCTCAGCAGCCTCCGCCTCCTCCGCTTTTTGAATGTTTGCAACCACCACGAGCAAGGCAGCGAACCCAATGTACCCAAGATGTTCTGGGAGCTCAGGATGCTCGATCATGCCCTTGAACTCGACCTTCCAATTAGGGCTTGACTCCACCATGTCCATCAACTCCTTGATTCTCACTGCATAATGACTGTTAGCGACCGCCCGAAACGCATCAGTAAGAGGATCCACCTCAATTTTCTTCATTTTTAGGGTTTGAGGGATTTTTGAGTAAGACACAGATGTGATGAGAGAGAAAGAAAAGGGTTTCTTTTTTTTGGATGAAAGCAAAGGGTTTCTTAATACTTCGTATGAAAAAATTAAAATATGTTTTCATTATAACTCAAAAGCATAACTCTTAAGAATAAAAGTCAGGCCCAATTCCATAAAAAGGCCCACTTATAGTTTCAACAAAGGAAAAATAATTATCAAGCCCCAATTTATAAGTCCTGTATAAGTCCTGCAAGAAATTGTATAGCCCGAATACAATATTGTTCTCAAAAAATCAATGGATATTTTAGGGCCAAAAACAGGTGTTACATTACACTTCCTCACACAGGAATCCCCAATTATACTCGAATATAAAAATCAATGGATGTTTCCAATTTAGGAGAAAAATATCTGAAATATAAAAAGAGAATTAGTTTTATATTTCACCCTTGAAGTTATGTATAATTCCAGTAAGGAATTTTATAACCAGAAAAAAATATTGTTATCAAATAATCTATGGATATTCTATAGGGCGAAAAACAGGTGTTACATTCCACTCCCTCGCACATGAATCCCGAAAAGAATAGCATGAAGAGATTAATCATGCAAGTCATATACTATGGGATGATTTATTTACATTACTTAAATAATGGTTCGCATAATTCAGGACACTATTCATAGAAATAAATGACAGGGGCAGTCTTATGGCGGAGATCTCCATATCATGATCGATGTGTCCAGTTTTCGGGAAACAATGACAGGGGCATCGAAGGAGTTATTGTTGGGCTCATAAAATCATCAGACCTTCAATCAACACCCGATTCCAAGAATGAAAATTACGCGCCATCCGTCATATTATACTCGAACATATTTCCAATTTACGAGAAAAATATCTTAAATGTAAAAAAGAATTAATTTTGTATTTCACCCTTGAAGTTATGTATAATTTTTGCAAGGAATTGTATAACCAGAAAATAATATTATTATAAAATAATCTATGGATATTCTATAGGGCTAACAAAAGGTGTTACATTCCACTCCCTCGCACATGAATCCCGAAAAGAATAGCATGAAGAGATTAATCATGCATGTCCTGTACTATTGGATGATCTATGTACGTGACTTAAATAATGCTTTGCATAATTCAGGACAATATTCATAGACATAAATGGTAGGGGCAATCTTATGGCGGAGATCTCTACATCATGATCGATGTGTCGAGTTTTAGGGAAACAATGACATGGGCGTCGAAGGAGTTATTGTGGGGCTCATTAAATCATCAGACCGTCAATCAACACCCGATTCTGGGAATGCAAATTACGCGCCATCCGTCATATTATACTAGAAAATATATTTCCAATTTAGGAGAAAAATAACTGATATGTAAAAGGAGAAATAGTTTTGTATTTCACCCTTGAAGTTATTTATAATTCCTGCAAGGAATTGTATAACCAGAAAACAATATTGTTATCAAATAATTTATGGATATTCTATAGGGCTAAAAAAGGTGTTACATTCCACTCCCTCGCACATGAATCCCGAAAAGAATAGCATGAAGAGATTAATCATGCAAGTCATACACTATGGGATGATCTATTTACGTTACTTAAATAATAGTTCGCATAATTCAGGACACTGTTCATAGAAATAAATGACAGGGGCAGTATTATGGCGAAGATCTGATCTCCACATCATGATCGATGTGTCCCGTTTTCGGGAAACAATGGCAGGGGCATCGAAGGAGTTATTGCAGGGCTCATAAAACCATCAGACCGTCAATCAACACCTGATTCTAGGAATGCAAATTACGCGCCATCCGTCATATTATACTCGAATATATTTCCAATTTACGAGAAAAATATCTTAAATGTAAAAAGAGGATTAGTTTTGTATTTCACCCTTGAAGTTATGTATAATTTTTGCAAGCAGTTGTATAACCAGATAATAATATTGTTATCAAATAATCTATGGATATTCTATAGGGCTAACAAAAGGTGTTACATTCCACTCTCTCGCACATGAATCCCGAAAAGAATAGCATTAAGAGATTATTCATGCATGTCCTGTACAATGGGATGATCTATTTACGTGACTTAAATAATGGTTTGCATAATTCAGGACAATATTCATAGACATAAATGGCAGGGGCAATCTTATGGCGGAGATCTCTACATCATGAACGATGTGTCGAGTTTTTAGGGAAACAATGACAGGGGCGTCGAAGGAGTTATTGCGGGGCTCATTAAATCGTCAGACCGTTAATCAACACCCGATTCCGGGAATGCAAATTACGCGCCATCCGTCATATCTCGAATTTATTTCCAATTTAGGAGAAAAATATCTGATATGTAAAAGGAGAATTAGTTTTGTATTTCACCCTTGAAGTTATGTATAATATTCCTGCAACGAATTGTATAACCAATAAACAATATTGTTATCAAATAATCTATGGATATTCTATAGGGCTAAAAAAGGTGTTACAATCCACTCCCTCGCACATGAATCCCAAAAAATTAGCATGAAGAGATTAATCATGCATGTCCTATACTATGGGATGATCTATTTACGTTACTTAAATAATGGTTTACATAATTGAGGACAATATTCATAGACATAAATGAAAGGGGCAGTCTTATGACGGAGATCTCCACATCATGATCGATGTGTCCCGTTTTAGGGAAACAATGACAGGGGCGTCGAAGGAGTTATTGTGGGGCTCATTAAATCATCAGACTGGAAATCAACACCGAATTCCAAGAATGCAAATTACGCGCCATCCGTCATATTATACTCGAATATATTTCTAATTTAGGAGAAAAATATCAGAAATGTAATATAGAATTAGTTTTGTATTTCACCCTTCAAGTTCTTTATAAGTCCTACAAGGAATTGTATAACTAGAAAACAATATTGTTATCAAAAAACTTTGGATATTCTATACAGCTTAAAACAGGTGTTACATTCCACTCCGTCGCACATGAATCCCTAAAAGAATAGCATCAAGAGATTAAATCATGCATGTCCTATACTATGGGATGATCTATTTACGTTAGTTAAATAATGGTTCGCATAATTCAGGACAATATTCATAGACATAAATAGAAAAAACCGTATGCAGTCTTATGGCGGAGATCTCCACATCATGATCGATGTGTCCCTAAGCATTGAAACTAAAATGATTAGCTAGGACAATTCATCATTCTTCATTTGTCAAGTCTATGAAGTCAAAAGTCATCACTTTCGCTCGTATTAGTAATGAATCATTGTGATCTATGTCAACTGGAGTAACTGGTAAAACCGCTGCTCGTTTGCAATTGAAATCAAGCGGTAGGCATTCATACATGCCCCTCTGCACGAGATAAGAATCCTTTTCAAGCTTGAAGACTTCCTTCATGACAGGTTGTTGATTTGGAATAATATCCTCCACTTCATGAAGATCTCCGATGAGGTGTTTCATGAAAATACCAAATTGGATTAATTTAGCAATACGAACTTTATAGTCTCCAATGTTATTTTCCAATGCTGAAATAAATCAAAGCAATAAGTATACTTATTGATTTTAAGAGAATGAAAAGATCATAAAAAGAAATAACCGTAATTAAAATTATTATTTTGAGTGAGTGTCCGTTGTTACCTTTTTTTCGCGCAAAGTCCATATTCTGTTCTACGAAGACGCAGGGCTACCTCAAACACTATTTCCATGAAGGGAATTTTACCACCACACTTGTTTAGGATATTGACAACATTGCAAACTCCATTTACCATGGCAAATAAATCACACAAAAATGATTTAATACCAACCGTGGTTCTAATATGATTCTTCGTTTGTAAATCTATTAAAAACTTTTCCAATAAATTCATTGTAGGAGACTGATAAGGATAAGAAAGGTTTGGGATTTTCGATTTTTTTCGAGGATGTTTCAACTTAATATTTAAATTCTTTATATAGTGAGCATCATACCGCCAAAAGTGATAGGGGCGTCGAAGGAGTTATTGCGGGGCTCATTAAATCATCAAATCGGAAATTAACACCCAATTCCGGGAATGCAAATTACGCGCCATCCGTCATATTATACTCCAATATATTTCCACTTTAGGAGAAAAATATCTGAAATGTAAAAAGAGAATTAGTTTTGTATTTCACCCTTGAAGTTATGTTTAATTTTTGCAAGGAATTGTATAACCAGAAAACAATATTGTTATCAAATAATCTTTGGGTAAATAAATTGACCCATAAATTATGGTGTTGTCCAAATTGTAAAATATTCTATTTTACGAAACAATTAAACATTAGCTCCTAAAGGTTACCAGGATTGGTATCAAAGCTATACAACTTGGAGTACACGAACTTACAAGTAAGGATACAATATTTGAAAGGAAAAATTCATTATTWCATGCATGTTCAACAAATAAATTTGACACTTGAAGACAATTGTGATTTGACTATTAAAAACAAT
>SNQN01007264.1:9972-34262 GCA_008642245.1 Bassia scoparia | reverse complement strand
CAGCTTCCCTGTCGGTCTCGTGAACTAGAGGCACCAAGCAAGGTGAGAGAGATTTTTCTATTTTCTTATAGGTGGAGGGAGAAAAGCCGTCACAATGACCAATCGATCCGAAGAGGGAGATCCAGTTCGAATGGTATCAAGAACTTCAGCCAAGTATAGAGACCAATCACAGTTTCAACCATTGATTCATTTACTGGGCTCTACAAGGTTGGCCTCCTAATGTTGACGGAGGATGTTCAAGCCAGAAGTCTAAGGGTAAGGTGGGGGCTTTTTTTTTTTTTTTTTTTTAAAAACAAGACAAGGTGGCTCCTCTTTTTTCCAACACTGATGCAATCAGCCACATTACATGACAACTGCTTCTTACCATCCGGCTTTCCAACAAAGCCTCGAGGACCACCAAGGACATTTTTTCATTGGCATGATTATGAGCAGTCTTTGATAGATTACTGCAAAAAGGTGCACTTTGCTCCTATTGGACCACTCAGAATCCTTCAAATGACAAGCAAATCTAAGAATTGGAATCCATGCTTATTGAAGTTCACCAGGAGGGGTCACACACTGAGAATTGCATCGTTTTTCTGAAGCATAGATAAGACATGGTTGAGATGGTCCGCCTCCCGTCCTCCAGCAGCGAAGGATAAGATCAACATCAAACACCAGCCCACTTGCTTAAACCATGAGTCACCCAAGGCGTGGGTCATGATCATGCGGCCCTTCTTTAAGATTGAGTCATAGACGTCCTAGTGCCTAGCATTATATTTATTTCAATTCACTGTCTTTTGAGTCTATGTAGTCTCTTAATAACGCCATGTATGTTTCAGTTTTCATTCAGCAATAAATGACTCATTTGTTTTTGGCATATTATTTTCTAATTCTTGCAAGTCTCAAACTCATTGGCCACAATTGGTTTAATCTAATACCTGATTTTAATTATTGAAATTGAACATGTCCCAGAGAGGCCTTCTTTCACGTCACCAAATGACCCTGCCCTTCCATTCTTTGTAGCATCAAACTCAAAAATCCTTGCAACTTTTGAGCCACAAACACTATCATTTGCCTATTTTCTTTCATCACCACATCTACCTAAACCTTTTGGACCAAACGGTGCGTAGGAAAGACGTGCAAAGAAAGAAAGAAAAAAAGTAAAATTGGGCAAAAAAAAAAGAAAAAAGAAAAAAAAGGCAAAAATCAAGTTCAGTGCAGTTATACAAAAGTCATAAAAATGCAAAATCCAAGCTTAAAGCGATCAGATATAAGCAAAAGTCTAACAGCACACTGCGCACTGTGGGTTCACTTCATGGGTCATCAAGGCATTTTTCAACTCAAAGCACCACAGCCTCAACATTACAACAAAAAGCCTCTCGCACGAGGCATTGTCAAATCACAGATCAGATACGGTGCGTCTGATTCCGTAGGATGTAGGAAGTACTCTTCTGAGGTTTCGACGCATCAACAATTAAATCGTTTGAGGCCTTTTGGTCTTTTGACTTGCTAGACATCTGTGAATATGGTTTTGCCAATCTAGAACCTGAATAGACCCTTCATGTTTGAACGCAACATCATTAGCGACCCAGCATCCAGCCCACATCATTGACCCTTAGCCACAAATTTGACCTTTTTATTCTCGAACCATAGCCTATTTCTTTGGTCACCTTCAAGGACTCATTGACATCAAATCCCAGAAGAAGTGAAACGCCACTGACTTTGGGTTAGTACATTTGCTTGGGGAAACTCAATCTACAATCTATCCACCTTTCTATGTTGATACTAAGCAGCCGTAAACTAATATGTCTCAAAGCCTTCGCTGGGGGCGCTGTCGTCATCATGGCCCCCTTAATTTCGCAGTTGGGGGTTTCTTGGTCTTCCTCAGGCCTATTACGTGGTTTCAGCTTTTGCATTGGCTGGAAATCCTGAAAATTCGCTTATAGACCTGTCCTTTCCATAACACAGTCATTGTCTCGCCGAGTTAGTCACGTCGATATCAAGTTCAAGTTAATTCAAGCTCAAGTCACTCCGAGTCAAGCCATTAAGTCTCGTCCAACATGTTCACCTTTCTCTGGCTACTTTTCAAGCAGCACTTTTCTATAGACCCTCAAACTCATGATCTCTCAACATGTCAGAACCAGAATCTAGACAAGACCCTTTCAAATATCAATTGACTCTGTCAAACCTGCTAGAAACCAGACTAGACAACCTTTCCAAATTCAATGATCTGTCAAATCATGCTCTAGACCAGCTAGACAAGACCTTTCAATTCAAAGACTCTCTCAAACATGTCTAGAACGCAGACGCTAGAAAGACCCTTTCGAATTACAGACTCTCTCAAATTATGTCTTAACCAGACCTAGACAGGCCCCTTCAATTCAAAGACTCTCTGCAAATCATGTCTAGAACCAGACCTGACAAGACCTTCAAATTCAAAGACTCTCTAAAACCATGTCTAGAACCATGACCTAGACAAGACCCTTTCGAATTCAGAAGACTCTCTCAAATTATGTCTAGAACGAGACCTAGACAAGACCCTTTCAATTCAATGCTCTCAATCATGTCTTGAACAGAGACAAGGCCTTCAAAGACTTCCATCATGGTCTAGAACCAGACCTAGATCAGACCTTAAATTCAATGACTCTTCTCAATTCATGTCTGACAGACCCTAGACATAGACCCTTACCAATTCAAAAGGCTCTCTCAAATCATTCTAGACAGACCTAGACAAGACTCTTTCAAATTCAAAGGCCTCTCAAATTTGTCTAAGAACCAGACCTAGACAAGACTTCTTTCAAATTCAAATTCAATGGCTCTTGCCTTTTTCGATCTCAAGGTCAAGTTAACAGGTCAACATTGCATGCAATTTCTCTAGACATAAAAAAGGACCTTTGTCTCACTCAAGGTAGTCTTAATCCTGCATTAGCGGATCATTCTTTCAAGTCAACGCTCATTTCCTCGGAAAGCATGGGATGCGTCTGATTCTCCAGTCAGCCGAACGAAAGAATATGCTCGGGACTCAGACCGCACGGGACACGGCTAAGGGTAAAAACTAACTTTGTTTTGGCGGTACGGCGAAAAAGGGTATCAGAGGTCGCAGACGTTTTGAAGTTGCTCTCCGTCCGAATGAATACTTTGACTTTCGTTTACGAGATCCATCGTCTCTCCAGACTCAGTCAAAAAGTGGGGGTTCTGTAGACACCTATTAATGTGTCTCCCCAAATGAGTAAATCGTGATGAACATACGCGTCTCGCGATTGTTTTTGACTCAGAAAAGATGCTTTGAACTCACAAAAGTTGGAAATACGTGAGGTCCATACTCGACTGATTGAGCAAAGGACAAACAAAGGGGGCAAAAAAATATTTTCTTTTTATTTTTTAATTATTCTATTTTAGGATTTTTTAATAAAATTTATATTGGTGATTCCATAATTTCCAATTTTCATTGCATTCTTATTCGCGAGTTTCAATTTAGAATCAACACATGTAGAAACTCACACTTTTAATTGATTCTGTAAACTAGTAGGATTGTCACTCATGTTTTCAAATTTGTTTTCATTAAACTTATTATTATTATCTTAATCTTGTCACAATTCATTATTATCATATCGTTATTGTCACATACTAACATGTTTCTTTGTCTGATTAGCATTCGATTCAAAGGACGTTCTCTTTTAGTTTTTGCTTTTAACGTTTTGTGTTTTGGCAGCTGACAAGGTGAGAAGGACACACATATTTATTAATCAATGCTTACTACTTTGCTTTTCCATGTTTGTTTATATATATTCTATCAACTTGTATCTACTGCTTAAACAAGACCCGGAATTCAATGCTTGTCACATTAATGTAGATAATCATGGACGACCGGTTTTTCTCTAGGCACTTTAATATTGCTAACATCAAATGATCTCGCCTTGTTCCTTGTAGAATGTTTTGGTTTGTAACATATAGCAAACCCACCTAGTATTAGTGCGCTTTCAAGTCAAATCGATAAGTTTTCTTGAATTTCAATTGTTATGATCATGAACAACAATGAGACCCGAGTAGCAGGCCGCTACATGGGGTGGGAATTGGGTTACTGATTCCAATCGTACATGTCCCCGACCACACTTGGTTACTAGCGATATTTGTGGGGCCTAGTTTGGGCACCAATGTTTCGAGCGTCGTGAATAACCTATATGCACAGGTGGGTCCCCTCAATTCGAAACACACCCAACGCAATTCACATACGGATCCAATGGCTCAATTTCATGACACTGAAGCTGAGGTCACGCCCCCTAAGGCGGGGCGAACGCCCTTACAATCAACAGATTCAAACAAATTATTTCTTGTGTTACGTATAGCTGGTTCCACATCCTGCAAATCACTACTTATGGTTTTAGAAGATTGCTTGTTCCTGTCCTTGCTCGTTTTCTTAAGTAWGCACGCTGGCGATGGAACCATCAGACGAGGGTAAATATAATCTCAATGGCTTCCCATTTTGTTTTGGTGGGATTAAAACTGGTGGTGATGCCAGTTTCACTTTAATATGTTCAAATGCATGCTGATGTTCATTATCCCATTTCAACTCATCCCCTTTCTTCATTTTCAACAAAGGGGGGGAAAGCTTTTGTCTTTCCCGCCAAGTTGGTAATAAATCTCCGAACATAATTTATCTGTCCAAGAAAATTTTGCAACTTTCTTTTGTTTGAGGGGGTTGTTCTTCTAAGATAGCTTTTGCTTTTTTCTGATCTATTTCGATACCATTCTTGTGTACTAGGAACCCGATGAAGTTACTGACTTTAACCCCGAAGGCACACTTCAATGGGTTCATCTTGCTATTGAAATTTATCATTTGCTCAAAGGCACGAATAAGATGTTCTTCATGTTTCGATGCACTCCTTGATTTCACTATAACATCATCTATGTAGATTTCCCTGAAGTCCCCAAACATCTCGTCGAAGATTAGGTTTATAGATTGCGTTCTTCCAGCCAAAAGGCATGTCCACATACTCATAGAGCCCTACAGAACTTGGGCATCTAAACACGGTTTTAGAATGATCACCCTCAACAATCCTGATTTGGTGATATCCTGCAAACCCATCTAGAGTCGTAGACGCCAGCTCATGTCTGGATGCAACATCTGTAAGCATGTCTGCCACCGGCATAGGATACTGATCTTTTGGTGAGGTACTATTAATGTCTCTATAATTAAGACAGATCCTAATTTTGCCATTTTTCTTACCAACAGGAACAATATTGGCGATCCATTCAGCATATTTTACTAGCTGAATAAATCCAGCCTTTAGGAGATTGGCAATTTCAACTTTGATCTTAAGAATCAAATTTGGTACTGACCTCCTTGGGCTGTGCACTACTAGAGTACTCACTAATTTGATTGGCAACTCATGCTGGATGATTGAAGAATCAATCCTCGGCATTTCATGGTGTTCCTAAGCAATGCAGTCCTTATAAGTTAGGAGGACTTTGATGATGGATAGCTTCTCCTCTTTAGGCAATTCCTTACTTATGTAAGTATACCTAGGAATTTTTGTTGTACCACGATTTACCTCCTCTAGAGGGTTATGGACTTCCTGCCTAATATCATCACTCTTAGCCTACACTTTCACCTCTTCTTCTTGGCCATAGAACCTCCCTCCCCTACGGAGTAAGAAGAAGGCAAACCATGAATGTCAAGATCCCCACTTGATGATACTTCGGCATCATCATCTATGATTGCGTTCACCTCAAGACCATATTGCGCATAGTGATTAGCATAAAGATTACGAAGAGCTAAGGGATCCCCTTGGACATCGACGTACATAAAATGGCTTTTTGAAGCTGGACCTCTTACTACGTGGGAAGCTTCGGCTATGTTTTGTAATTCATCACCTCCTCAGCAGCCTCTTCAATGCATCTGATTGCGCTTGAAATAACTTTCACTCTTGTTGTCGATAGATTTTCAAGCTTGAAAGCAATCCCTTTATCATTAGGCAAGGTCTTCATAAGTATCCGGGGAAATTCTAGGTTAGTATCAACCAATAAATAAGCATCTACATCAGCACAAACTACCTCATATTCATTACTATTCCATAGTATTACTTTTTGATGKAGTGTAGAAGGAATAGCATAGGTCTGGTGCAACCATTCTCTTCTGAGAATTGCATTGCAATTACCCTCCCCTTTTACTATAAAGAAGGCTGACCAAGTCTTAGAGGTACCAACTTGGACATGCATGCATGCCAAACCTTCAATACTCTCCGACTTACCATTGAATGCAATTATGCTAATTTTGGCTCCAGATAAATCTTTCCTACCTTTACCCAATTTTCTAAAGACTGACCAAACTAAGGCATAAGATTTATAGTAGCACCAGTATCAATTAAGACTTTGCCTAATTTATTGTCACCTACATTGATTGTAACATAGAGGGGCTTACTGTGTGAATTGTTAACATTGAAATCTTTTATCAAGTGTTATACAACTCACTATTCTTGCTCCTTAGTGACTGTATCTATAGACGACGCTAGACTAGACCCTTTATCCATTTTGTTCAACTCAGCTAAAATAGTAGAGGTCTTACCTGCACCTTCAGCTTGAATTGGTCTACTTCATCGGCCTACGAAGTATCTATCTACTTAGATCCGCAAGCTCAGAAGGTTAGGGGAAAAGTGACTACATTACAAGCGCCAGATGGTCTCCATCCGAACAATTTTTAAGAAAATCAAGATTTGACCGTTCCAAACCATATTCTACTAATTCCACATCAGATGATTGCTCAGTCATCAAAGCATCTTCTTCATAGCTTTCTATCCCATGATTGGCCAATTCTACTTCACAATCTACTTCGTCAGGATCTCCATCAATCTCTAACTATAGGATGATTCTGAATATTACAACTGTAATTCATGGGATGATCTCTGAATTGTCTTTCTCTAAAGGATTCCATGGATGAATGAGGCTCCGACAGGAAAGTTCCCTCACAAGGTCCATCTATTTGTTTCTGTCCAAAGACCGTAGGTCTCTAGAAATTTCTTTTCAACTTCTCTCTCTAGCCCCCATCCAAATGAGGCTGGGATATAGGACTATCTCCTCCAACTTCTCTATCTGGACAAGACCCAAATGAGGCTGGGTTTCAAGAAAATCCACCTTGACTTATCTGTCTAGATATAGCCCAAATGAGACTTCTCCTTGTGAATTCCCTCTCTGAATTCTCTCTCTACTCACTTTCATTCTTCAAATGAGGCTTCTTAAAAGAGACAACACTTAAGCATTCCCTTTTGCAAAGCTTCCTTTACTTGTATTTGGCTGGCAGTTGCTTCTCGGATTAACCTAGCCTTTTTCCTGACCCTTCTCTTTACTTTGCAAGAGCAAGATCATCTTCCTTTTCTTATCTTTATTTGAGTTGTCACCCTTTGCCTAATTTTACCTCATGTTACTTTTATTGAACATCAGATCTTTCAATCTGTTGATCAGTTGGATTACTTTAGGTTTGCCCAAACTTTCAAGAGTAGAGGCACTCAAGGAAGAGTACTGATCCCCTCCTTAATCCTCTTTCATGCTGAGGTTTCCGGTGCCTAGGTATCCAACTAGGATTGTTAGGAGTGATTTTAGTCCTTACTAACTCATAATGCAACATGTGAGCACAAGAAGGACACATAGAGAAACGTAACTTCGACAACAAGGAAACAAGTATTATTGACAGCCAAAAACAAGAAAACCAATCGGTAAAAAACGGGGAGCCGTCGGTAAACATATACGACCGTCAACGGTTGGTAACTAGCGGTCAGAAATACATTGGACGAAAAAAAGGCTTTACCGACCGTACCCAACGAACAAACGATGATCTCCTACCGTTTAAACGGACGTCAATATGGACCGCTTAACAAGACGCCTTTATCGACGCTCAACGTCGGTTATTTTTGTATTACAACTGCTAAACGTCGCTAAATTCTTACATAGTCAAAGCTCTAGTTGCCGTTACCGACCATTCGACAGTCGGTAAAACCTTTTCGCGCCAGAAATCCACCAAAACATCATTGGCGCAGATTTTACCACCGCATGGCCTCGGTAAAAGTCAACAATCTCATAGTGTTGACTTTTACTGACCGCCAGCGTCTAATATCCGCCTTTTATATTTTTTCAAAATAATTGATTATTGTTTTATTCCCTGTACAATTTCTACTTTTATAAATTAAATTATAGAATTCACTTAAGTACTCCTGATTTTTAAGCATCCATAAACCTGCACATTAAATCAAACGCAAATCGCTTACAAAATGTTTTCAATCGCTTGTCCATAATTGTTTTTAAACATACATACAGATCCTCAAACATAATATATAAAGCCTTTGTGGCACAAGGAGTCGATTCACCACCGGTCAGACATCACGAAGTCGTCATTCCTACGAGTGAAGGGAAGGACTGCTAGTCAATGTTGTTGACAATCTAGCTGTAATGGTCCAAGTGGCCGTAACCGAGAAATGTACTAATCTCAGCATGTGTAGTCTGCAAACGCTCTCGCTCCATCGCATGGCACTCCTGCTCAAGAGTCATTCGCTCCTCTCTAACTCTATTCAGCCCGCCGGACTCCTCCAATCGCGTGAAGTTGAGAAATAACCAAAGAGTCCATGTGCTAGAAGAAGTGCCTGTACCCCTACGCGACCTCTCGTAATATATTCGCACCGGACCCAGGCACTTTTCCCTTCTTCCTCCGTTGACAATCTCGAAAAACCTATTGGTTGGTTTTGGGATCCTTCTCTAGGTTTCAGCAAATTTTTCTCGTATGTTTCCTACAATATATTTAAATGTGTTAGCATAAACATAAGGAATCATCGCCATTTTAGTTCATTTTAGGGCGTTTAATGGGTTTTCGCTCCTATGTTCTAAATTTCAATCCATTACACGATTAAAAGCTTGAACATATCCTAAAAATGCACTAAGCTTCTAGGACTAGTTGCACTAGTTTAGACACATCAGGTCAATTTAGGGTGTCAAAGGCCATTTAAGCCATTCTCGTCTATCTTCTAAAATTTCTATCGATTACTAGGTTTAAAATGCGTAACTATCCTAAAATATGACTTAAGCTTCCCTACACATAGTTGCACTAATTTAGAGTCATTAAGTTCTTTAGGGTGTGAAAAAGGGCCATTTTAGCCGATTTTAAGCCATTTTGCGCCTATCTTTCAAAATTCATCCACTATTAGGTTTTTAAAGCTTGAAATATCGTAAAAATGCACTTAGGTTCCTAGACTAGGTTGCACTAGTTTAGAGACATCAAGGTCCAATTTAGGGTGTTAATAAGGCCACCCTACAACTCAATTGCAACTTGTGCCACCAATTAAAATTCACGTGGCTGTGTTTTTAAGCCATGGGAATTCTCAAAAGTATTCATGTGGCACAAGGTCGTGGCTAAGATTTTTCCGTGGAAAAAACTTTGTGTGGCATACATTGATTTTATGCCATAGGTATACCCATGGCTAAAATAAAAGTTTGCCAGAGTACCCATGGCTACAAACCTGTAGCCACACATGTTATTGTAGCTAACCACTTGCTTTGCCACAAATATTATGTAGCTAAAAATTTGTACTTGCTACGAATCTACGGTGGCTAAAAATTTAGTTGCCATAAACTCCCTAGCTAAAAAATTTTTTTTGCCACGAGTGCTCCAAGCTACAATCATGTAGCCTCAATGTTATAGTGGCTAACTAATGTTTTTGCCAACACAAATATTATTGTTGCCACAAAAACTATCATTGATATGAATACGATATATAAAATCTTGTAATCAATGATCTCTCATGTTTAAAAAACAATACACATGACTTTTTTGTAATTATTCAATATCTAATCTGTCAAAGTGTTTCCACAATAACACTACAAAAAATACTCATATAGAGACAGTTTGAACGGAAATAATTCCGTATCTCAATTTAGCAACGGACATTAAACATATCCGTTTCTAAAAACCTTAGGACGGATTATATAATCGGTCCCTATATTAGGACGGATCCCAAAATCCGTCTCTAAAGTAGCGAAGAATTTTTTTGTCCTAGATTAGCGACAGAATTTATGAAATCCGTCCACAATATGTTGATATGAAAAGACACAAGTAGTTGTGAACAGTTGAGAGACGATCATACTATCCTGTGCTAAATTAGGGACGAATATATATCCGTCGCTAATTTAGAGACGGAATATATATCCGTCGCTAATTAGGGACGAAATATATATCTGTCGCTAATTTAGGGACGGATGTATATTTCCGTCGACTAGGGTTATTATATTCGTTTCATAGACAAGAAACCCAACTTATCATTATAGAGCAAAACCTTATTTCAGATTTTCAGACGACCAACTGAGCAAACCTAACCTTCATTCAAACAACTCTCAAATTCTTCCTTTCTCTCACAATTTATTCCCAGAGATCCTAATCACCCTAAAATCCTCATTACTCACAAACCTGCATCTCTCACAATTTTTTTCGAACCCTTTTTTCAATCGAAGCACCCATATTTCGCCAGTTCTACTCGACGACGTTGTTACTTGTGCGACGTGGGGCGAGCTGGTGCTTGTTGTTGTTGCTGCGACGACGGAAATCTGCGGGAGGTGTGCGGCGACTTCAGCCTCCATACGACGCGCCGCTCCTCCAGTCAGAACGCAGGTACAGTACAACTCCAACTTCCCAACTTCTACAAATTTCTTTTTTTTAATAAAAAACTTCAGCTTGGCTCATTTTATTAAATTATGGTGATTCCGCGCACTATGTTACAAATGCAATTTGTGGTTTAATTGCCACATTGATTGATTGTTTTACGATTTTGTAAATGGAGGATAATTGTTGGCAGACTTTAATGGGCTTTGTTTGGTAATGAACTGCTTTTTACACTGAATCGCTGTGGTGCGCTTTAGTTTTAGCTCAGTGAATCCTCGGTATGAATAAATTCTTAGTTCCCAAGCTATTAATGCAGAATTCAAGTGTATTAAGACTTAGATTTGCTAGTGAATATGTTTTTGATGAATAGTAGTTTAGTAAGCTTTAATGCTGCTTCAGTGCATGATTCATTGAGTTCGAATATGTCATAGAGCATCAATCATTGAGTTTTAGTATTGTGTTACTAAGTGATTATGTACTGTAGTTGATGTGGTTTGTATTAAAGTGGTTATGAGCAAACGGTGCTAGCTGAAGTCTTTTTATGGTAGTTGTTAATCCGTTGGTCCAAAAGTCATTTCTATTGTCTCCTTGTGACTCCAATAAGAAAATTTGAAGATGGAAAGAGTCAGATATCTATAGCTTAGATGTACCACGGTTGTGCCACTTAGATAATTTTAAGAAGACTGATCCACAACTATAGCTTCTGCTTTTCTAAGGATTTCCAATGTCATGTTTGCCTCTTTTGGTCTCTAAAGTCTTTTTCATATGAGTTCATACACGCCAATGTCTTGGGTTTTGATTAGTTACCATATATTTGAAGTGCGATAAGATCCCCCCTCCCCATATATGCACAGCGCTAGTCTTATGTATTAAACTTGAAACATAGATAAGTGTTGTGCACCCTTGCATTACTATCTTTGCCCCCCATAATTTTTTTGGCATCTTCTAGTCCGCTATAGATGTGTGATTTATACCATGTCAGACTTTTAAGAAATAAAAGGAGTTTAGGAAATATACGAATGATAGGAAAAAAGGCACATTTATAGTTGATAAATGAATGATTGAAATTAGAGTTTGTAGGATAGTGGGTTCAACAGCAGCCAACCTGAACTGCATTCCCTTGCTTTAAATAAAATGTCAATGCATGAGAGATTAATAGGTATGGAATTGTGGATTTGTATTTCATTTTTTATTTACTCTAGGCACTAGTAATCAATAGCTGTTTTACTTAGTTCAAGTATTAGCTCCGTCAATCTCGTGTGGTGAAAGTAATTTTAGTTCCCTAGCTATAATACATGCAGAATTCAAGTGTTATAAGACTTAATTTGCTGCTGATATTGTTGTATATGTTTTCAATGCAGATGGTCCCGTGTCGAGGTTGTAAAAAATGGAAGAGGTGCTATCATTCGTACACCACAACCATCACTAGTGGAAAAAAGGCTAAAGCGCTTCACAAAAGCTCCAGTTTTTTTAAAGCTTGGAGCTTTAGTTATATTCTATTTTTTATAATATAATAAAAAGCTCAAAGTTTTTAAAAACTGGAGCTTTTAGTGACAAGCACAGTGAATAAAAACTGAGCTTCTTACTGTATGACACATGAGCAATTAACAACAAAGAAAAAAAAAACAAGGCATTCATTTCCCAATTCACGAATCAATCAGACACCACCCAAAACCTCATTCACGAATCACCACCCTACCCCAATTCACGCGGCTGTTCCAACGAACCACCCCGCCGTTGCTGCTCCGACCAACGCCGCCGCCGCGCGCCGCTTCTGCTGCTCCAACCACCACTGCTCC
Source organism: Bassia scoparia (assembly GCA_008642245.1). NCBI lineage: Eukaryota > Viridiplantae > Streptophyta > Magnoliopsida > Caryophyllales > Amaranthaceae > Bassia > Bassia scoparia. Next base: position 21,845 of record SNQN01007264.1, on the reverse strand, counting down.
CACCACTGCTCCAATCAATTCCCGAAATCCTTCAACCCTTCAAGCCACCGCGACTGTTCCATTTGCTCCAACCACCCAAAACGTGCTCTAACACCGCGCTTCTTCCTCCAACCCCCCTCCGTGCTGCACCCACGAACCACCTCCGTTGCTGCACCCACAACACCCTCCTTGCACAATTCGCGAATTTCAAGCTGGCCCAACCACCTCCGTTTGTGCTCCCTCTCTGTGACCTCGACCCAACGCCGATGACCTGCCAAATCCCAAACACAACCCCAACGGCAAAAAGCAACCAACACCAACCGTTAGTTGTTTATTTCAATTTGCAATTTTTTTTATAATTTGAGGTGCATTGATACTTGATAGTTTTGAATTCCAGTTTGAGTTACTTGATTTCAATTTGCAATTGATTCTTGCTTTAATTTGTATTGTTGATTCCTATCTTCTTGCTCTAATTCTTGTCATTCTTGCTTAATTTGCCTATGGGTATGATTAATTAATCATGTGTTAGTATACTGTTATTTTACAACATTATTATGCAGGCCTAGTTACAGTGATATGCATGTTTTTTCAACTAAAAACAGTGATCTTAAATTGATGATATGCATGGTGAATACAATTTCAAGAATATCGGATACAATAGAAACTCCCTAGCTTCCCTGGTCAGCCATGCACTCAGAACACCTTCAGTTTATTCCGACACATGCTCTATACCATACGTAGTTGATGTGTTTGATGGCTCTGCATTTATCTGTGTTTTGTTAATTTGTTTTAGATCCTTGTAAAGTGTTCCAATTAAAGACGGACACAAGCTGAGGATCAGTGGCCAATCCACACCTAGCATTCATTACTACAAAGAAGGACCATGCAGGTATCTTGGACTCTTATTGGCCATGAAGCAGAAGGGTCTTGTTTTACATCTTGAAAAACTGGGTGGCCAACACATCCCTTATGTGTTTTCCTATTTGCTTGAATTTTTTCAACATGACTTATAAAATTATTGTAAACTAGTAGTAGCAGCTGTTGATGAGCATCATGGTATCATTCTAAAATTTAAATCATTATATGCATGTAAAATTGTAATTCGTTTCAGAAATATATATTGGTCCCTTTTGCATAATCTGTTAATTAGTTTTAGTCTCACACCAATTGGCAGAGATGACTAACGATGATTTATTCTTGTTCCATGTTGGTACTTGGATATGGAATATAGAGATGGTTTGTAGTTAGTTCAATGGTTTCGACATTAATTTTATATTTCTCTGCCTGACAGGGGATTAAATCTTGGGCGAGTTATTTTTCATAAACCCAGAATATTAAAACTGATTAAATAATTCTTTGTATAGATCTTAAACTGATATTCAATTTTGGAGTCTCAAAACCTTATTTTAATCGAGAAAAGTCCAATAGTTAATTTTGAGCCAATATTTGATTTTAAAAAGTAAAGAAGTTGGAGAGGTGGAATTTGGATTCTATTTGGTCTGTGTACCTTGATAGTTCTAAGTTGATCTTTAATTTATTCATAAAACACCAAATAATAATGTACTCCCCTTTCAAGTTCAAATCTCTCTTAGTGTCTAAGATCTTTGAAATCCAAGTGGGCGTTGGGGAGGCATTGATGAGTAATGTGTTCCAATGTGAGTGGGGGGTAAACATAGAAGAATTGACAAATCACGGTGATGCTGGCATGATAATGAATTTTATCGATTTTTAGTATTGTTAATGGATTAGGTACTTTATTGTTAATGAGTAAGATGCCCATATGCATATTATTTGTTTAATGTTCTCATCTGTGTCACTTGCATCGTTGTGTGCTTTTTCTTCATTTATGCCTGTGACAACATTGTGCTGCTCGTATCATGTGATGCCATGATACATATTTAGTTTTTTTCATTAAAACTGATTGAGATATGTGCTTGATTTCGACTTATCTAATCATTCAAGATATATGGAGTCAGAGCACTTTTTGCTATATTTTTACATACCACATACAATGTGTATGTGAATGCTTCATAAAACTGAAAAGTTGAAGGTGCGCTGGTGTGAGTATAGAAAACTTTTGAAGATCACTTGTTACATGACCCTTCAAAACGCTTGGCATCATCTTCAAGGATTACTTGCCACTCTGTTGTACAATATGTGGGCCCTTTCAGACCTATTGGCCCACCCTCAATTAGCTTCTTGCATCTTTGGTAGTATTATATGCTTCATTTACTTCATTATTTATCATAGGGTGCATTTTTACAGGTTGGCCACCAGTTTATCTGCAGGGAAACAGATGGACTACTGAATACTCCTTTTCAAAAGTTTTTATCGTCTTACAGATGCTGGCCATGGTAAGTCTAAATTAACTTTGTTTTCATGAGAGTGATGAAAAACTTTATCAAGAGGAGTTTAAAGATTGCATTCATCTACATTGTCTTAACTCTTTATAATAGTTTTCTTTACGAGAATCACAAGTTTTGATCTGTACAACTTAACACAACACGGGGAAAAAATAATACACAAAAATGCTATATGAGGGTTCAGCATATAGTTCATCAATGTTAAGAGTTAAACAGTCTCTTACTCTCAAACCACAGAACATGCAAGGCCAAGAGTTAGAAGAGACTACCTCTAAATCAACAATAAAATGAGTTGGGAATTTGAAATTGATGATGCTTTAAGTTTTAACTTTTAGCTAGACTTTATGGATGGGTCATTCTTTGATCTTGTCTTTCTCTTCCCTTGCAGAGAAATGCAGAAGTGGTAGTTGCTTTTCAAATATATTCAGCTTTACAGAATTCAGGAGTATGCTGAATGGTATTTAATGAGGTAGTATACTACGAATAAATTTGATGTCTCGCTGCTTTGTTGATACACTTTAGCTACTCAATTCATAAAGAGAGAATTGAATTATGATTAATGTGTGACAATTTTTCTCTTTTCTGCTGTGGATTATGATTGTTTCTTTTGTAAATAACTTTTATTACTCTTGGAAATTATGATTATTCATTTTTTATTTTTTTTGAAGCTTTCCGCCATTAGGAGACCTCATTCCATTATCAGGACAAAACTCTCCCGCTGATTATGGCAGGTAATATCTCAACCAATATGCAGTAAGTTCAAAGTAGACTTAGTTCTTATAGCCATGATTTATAACCTGCTAGACATTACTGTAGAGGCTGCCCCTGTTGTCAGATCATCAGATTAACTTCTGGTTCAAATCTGTTAAGTAGAGGCTGCCTTGTTTACTAGATAAATATAGCTCAAAATCTTTGAATGTAAGTTGATGGATTTTGTGCAATTTTATGTTGTATTGATATGATAACCTGAAGCATTGCATGCTCTGTTCATCGCTTGGATTAACCTTTGGCAGTATATCCACCTAAAGACTGGCTGTCGAAACCCCTCATCACTTGCCATCATCTTCAACTCAAGGGACGATTCCAAATGATATTAGATTGAACTTAACTCCAGATAAGTGAGGTAGCATTGAATATTCTGAAGCATGGTGGACTAGAATCGGTTTATGTTATGGCGTTTCCTCTCATGTATTTGAAAGCTGGAGAATTGAAAGCTTGTTTGTTGTTGTGTTGTTTAATTAACCTTGCCTCCTGAATATCATTTTCATGTGATATCTACTTCCACGCATTTTCAATTTATCAAGGAGGAATCCTTTGACTCTAAGCGGAAATCATTGAAGTTCAGACAGTGTTGCTAATTTTCATCCGACTATGTCCTTTGAAATTATATACGTATGAAATGGATACTCTATAAATATTCGCGTGTAGTTGATTATAACTACATCTGTATTAGATTGCATTTTTGCACTATTAAATTGTAACTTGATTAATATGACATGTATTTTGGATTTCTGATGAAGATTGTTGCTTTTTGGATGGCCTAAAGAGTTATCTGTTGTGTTGAGATGGTAGATAAAAAGTACAGGTGGAATACATTTGGGATTCCCAATTTGCACAATATATGAATTATTGGCATGGGCGAGCGACGATAACATATTTGTTATTTGTTTTTTAAAAAAAAACGATTAAAATGCACCAGGCTTTTAAAAAACTGAGTCTTTAATGCATTAAAAGCTCCTAGTTTTTAAAAAAGCTGGAGCTTTTAATGGATTAAAAGCACCGTTTTTCTGAAAAAACTGGAGCTTTAACTCAACGTACAAAAGCTCCAGTTTTATGAAAAACTGGTCCGCTTTTAATCCATTAAAAGCCCAGTTATCCTGGACGCTTTAGTATAATTTAAAGCACAGCCCAGAAGCACCAGGCCAAAATGGAGCTTACATGGGAAAAAGCTTGGAGCTTTTGACCTTTTTCCCACATAGTGGCATCACCAGCCACCCACCACCCCAACCAACAACCACAACGAACCACGCACCAGAAAGCCGCAGTGCACAGTATGATGGATCACACCTTCCAACAAAAACAAAAATGCGGACAACCATCCAATAGAGAATGCATCCGAACACTCTAGAAAGCAGGCTTACTTCATGCCAATGGGATCAACAACAGCAACAAAGATCAATGTTGTGCCAACTGTGCCGATGACACCGGTATCCGAGGCAAACCAGTTTCTCATTATTCTTCCTATTACAATACAAGCACTTCTGCTTTCAACATGCAAAAACCAATCACAGTGACTACTGACTAGTAAGACATCTTTGATTCCTTATATTATGTCGCCATCAAAACAGATATTGCTAAGCTCACTATTTTTCAACCAAATCATCAATATTATAAATTATACAGATGTATTTGCTCTAATTCAGTATTCCTTATTAGCCAAGAGTCTCTTCGACCATCGATAGCTTCACTAAGTGAAGGAGTGGAAGGGAAAAAATTGCAAAGGCGCCTTACAGTAATTTGTCTCAAAGCTACTCCAACAACCGTCTATAGTGCTGTTGTGTGCACTACTTTAAGAAAGAGATGTGGAATAAGAGAAAAGGGATGCGAATTCAAAAAGAAAATCTATGCAATTCCAAAACAGATTTAAGTAATGAAGACAAAAGGTCTCATCGAACAAGGTTTCGTTTCGGCACAAGAGTGAAGCTCAAATTACGTAATGGTTATATTTTTACTATCTCTATTTCAGTTCTCTTTTAGTTCGTCTCTTGATGACAACATTCTATAATGGTATATGTGTAAGAAAGAAACTAACCGGACACCACAGCTGCCGAGGTCGATTTTTGATAGTCATGCCGATGATAGTGGGCCGCAAATTTGTAAACACTAAGGCAAAGAAAGTGTGGGTAAGTGTTTCAGGGATTATAGTGATTATTTTCGTGGTGTTTATAGGGGTAGTAATGAACCGTTAAGCTCTAAAATAGTTGTTATTTGTTCAAGCGCGTTTAGTTTTTTGAATGAATACTATTAGTAATATAAGGTCATTTGTGCTATTTCATTTGGTAATAGTGTCGTTGCTCGAGAACTAGAATTAGGGGGCTTATTTGCAATAGGGTTAACTTTATGCCTGTAACTTGGGCTCTCATATTTCCTTGTTTCATGTGCACTTATATAATTGAGAGAAATGAGAAAACAGTAACAAGTATGGTTGACATAGTGACATAGTAAGTTATATAACATACTCAGAGTCCAAGAGCACATTTTGTATGTTACAAACACGATTCTACTATGTTGACCAATTACTAGAAAAACAAAATTGCATTCCATAATATTGTCGGCTATGATTGACAGCTGTGTTTGCTCACTGCATCATATTTGTGTGTTACATTTTATTTAGAAAATAATCGATTACCATGTGTGTTAGGTTGATTTGAGAAGAAGAAGGCGTCACATCCCGAAATGTGACTAATAGAAACACAAAGAGTGAAGATGAAATATTTTTTGAGGTTGTAGGTGGGGAATAGAGAAGGTCGAGTCTTTGGTTTGGTGTCAGCAGCATCTACTAGTAGAAACCACATCAGAAGAGAGGATAATAAAGGGCAAGGAGGCAGATTGAAGACTCAATTGTTTGATCTTGCGGCCAAGAAATGATGAACAAAAAGAAACGAATTGGGATCAAACAAGAAGGACTCAAACTGAGACACAAAACAAGCTTGATGAGACACAGCAAAGCTGATGGAGACACAAAAGGAGTTGAGTGACAAAAAAAAGACCCATGGAAACCACGGAAACTTTCTTGGCTTTTCAAAAAAGAAGTGGAGACTTTAGCAAGCTTCTAAACCCCTCACCCTTGACTCCATGGGAAGATTATTGGTAAATTATTTGGTGTACTGTGTTTAAGATACATGTTCTAAACTTGGCCGAATATTTATGATATACTTTTAAGTCACAATTTCTTGTATATACGAAACAAGCTCAATACTATTTTGGATATAGTTATATAACGTTAGCTATTTATAATTAATCGTAAGTTTTGGATTTTTTCTGTATCAATTGAATGTAACTTGTTGGTTATTTTTAACATAATTGTATTTGAATAGCTTTGTTGGTTAGCTTAACATAAGCAGCAGGAAATCAAAAATGCCATTGGCAGGGCATCATTCCAAAATAAGCGATCCAGTATATCCGTCTCTGAATGCAAAATCAAAGATTAGCGACGGAAAAAAAAATTGCTGTCCCTGATTATTAGAGACGATCAAAAAATTCCGTCTCTAATTCAGACACGGATGTCAAATTTTCCGTCACTAAACAACTAAATCATCAGAGCCCATACGAATAATTAGGAACGGATAACCAAATCCGTCTCTACAATAGAGACGAAAAATTATCCGTCTATAATATAGAGACGGATTGCCAAATTCCGTCCTAAATTTAGAAGACGATTTTATCTGCCACCGCACAATTAGAGACGGATTGTGTAATCCGTCTCAAATATAGAGACGATTTTTCAATTCCGTCCCATAGTATTGAGGAACGGAAATTAAATCTGTCCTATAATTCTAAGTTGTGTCCCATTGCTCGAAGTCCACCTTAGACATTAACCTATGGCATAACCTTCCCGCCATCAATTACTCTGAGGAGGTATGCATTTGGTTAGGATTAAGCTTGATGTTGATAACACCAAATCCCCAGTTTGTGGAATGAAGTGGTGTGTGGGTGGTTCAGAGTTATGAGGATAATGAAAGAGTTGGTGTATATACCATTAATGGTAGTTTCAAACTGGCTACTAGACGTTAAATACCCCTCATTCTCAAAAACGTTACTCTACCGGAGTTGTTCCTGTGGTGGATACATCCCATACAGAGTCAGCGAGGGATTTCAATTAGAAAGATAAGATAAACAGCAGAAGGTCCCAAGATCACATGCTATAGCCCGGACCTCATACTGACCTTGGATCGCTCCTCTCCTCTAACTCGTTCCTCTTTCATTAGCATCGTCGGAGCGGGATAGTCCATGATATGTCTGAAAGCGGAGGGACATGTTGATCTCTCATAGTGTTTGTTCTAGGATCAACCTAAGGGAGTTCTCCCGGGTTGTCGACATTACTTCCTAAACCTGCGGTTTAACATACTCATCAACCGCTTCATTCAGTTGCTTGTGTTTCTCCACAATGGCTTCAACCGAGTAACTATCTCAGCCTAAACTCTGTCGTCTAGTCAATGCCACTAGTAGCATTTCAACGTTTCGTTGATATCTAATATTAATTCCTGATCGCACCCTGCCTGTCTTGTAAACTGCGCTTGCGAGGTGAGTGGGAGCTAAGTTTTGCAAACTTCAGCGATTATCACTCAAGCAGTTTTCATGTACCAGCTACCCGAATGGAGGTTATTGAACTAATCCCACTATATTACCTGTCACATCTTCCCAGGCTGTGAACAATTCAACACTATCTGAGTTGTAATTGTCAATTCGAGCAAAACCCTTTGGCTGAGGATAATTGATCTCTCCACTTGTTTAGATTGCAAAACCGTCCAGTCTTGCGTTTAACACTTTGGTTGCTCAGAGGAACAACGACTTCAAAATATTATTATTGTTGTGGAACGGTTTAAATTACCAAGATTTTGAGTGATTAAGATTTCGACCGGGTGAAGTATCATCCTCTTAATTACATGTTTTCTTTGAGTAGATCATTTAGGGGAATTAACTGATATACTACAAAACCTCTCTCCCTTATGGTCACAAAAAAAAACAACCTGAGGTGATTTTTCACTTCACCAAACACAGTCAATCGCGCCCACTATCTATTTTTAGTTCGGTAGGGGGTGCCCCTCTGGTTACTAATATATAGATAACCTCGCTAAGTAAAAAATGCATCCTAAGATCTTAGAAGAAGAAGAGGATTTAACGTAGAAAATGTGGTGGAACAAGACTGGAGCTTTAAACTAACAAAATAATGAAGAGAAACGAAAGAATCCATTTATAAAACTAAGATGTTAGAGTTAGACTACAACCTATACGACAAGAAGAATGATTACCTCCATGTTTACCACAATTGGGATAAAGAACACGCTACTGATCCATAAAGATGAACTACTAAAGCTACGCTTAGACTAACCGCTAAACTATACTTGGCTACTAAGCGTAAGTGCGGCAAGGATAAGCTAAGAATACTAAGAAAATAGATGTTTTTTATTGTTTGTTGTATGTCCTTCTTCTAATCTGACTTCAATCTATTTATTAGACCTCAATGGTAGAGACATTAGTAATTAAATTATTCTTTTGATTGTTTCTTGTCCTTCTTCTGTTGGGCCATCTCTAAGTGGGCCACTCTACCATGATCAACTTCTAGCGCGACATCATCTCCTTGATCAGTACTCTTGTTGGGTTGTCACCAAGTTAAACGTCCACCTATTCAAACTCTTTGTTAATTTAAACATCTGTCGGTCAACAACCAATGAGCATTTTAATTAGTAAGAGGCCTTTTCCGATGTTCCGCCTCAGGAAAGCAGCTTAGTGGCCCTGTATGTTCTTAGTGGAGTCCCCAAGAGGGGAAATCTTGGAAACTTGAGCTCTAGCAGCCTGGAGATTTTTTTCGTTTGCTATGCTCTTACTCACTAAGGTGAGTTCAGTACTTTTCCCTTCCATATTGTGCATCTATTTATTATGGTCTTATTTTGTGCTTTTCAATAGGGCGTCCTTGGCAGGACGTGGAGGAAGAGACTAAAAAAGCCGCGGGCTTGACCTTGTCGTTGACTGATATAGGGAGCGATGTTGTGCATCTGGGTCTCAAGGCTATCTGGTATTTAGTGATGCTTAGTAAGCAGCCACAGTCGTAGTGAGCCTTTATTGCCTTAGGAATTCCTCGCTGACATGATGAATGAATGAGGACTTGTTGAAGATTCATATTGGCATAGACCTCAAGAATTGGTGCAAAGATCTATCTGACGAACTCATTGTGCTCAGGCCAAAATGCATACCACACTTAAGTTGAGGAACATGCTCCTTTGTGGGGCTGGTGGCTCAGGTATTCAATGTTCTTTTGCTTTCTTTTTAGCTAGTGTGAACTAACCTGTGTTTGGCTATGCAGCCTAACTATGATGGCGGGAGGAGATTCCTTCGCTGACTTTGAGGATTTAGTCCTGATTCAAATGAGTTCATTAGTCCACACCTTAACCATTAGCGATGCTGTAGATCCGTTCCTCCTAGTGGGTCGGTATATATCTATTATGCATATTATTGGGAAAAGATTTCACCATTTTTTGTGATATGATCACCTTTGTAATATAGATGCCTGTGAATGGATTATTTGCATACTCGATTTTATATGTATTGAAAGGTACTTGCCCAATACACTATTCTATGTGTGTGCTATGAGATATCTATGCTTTGTGTCTGTGTCATTTGATGAAATCCAAAAAGGGGTAAAGAAAGGAAAGCAAACCCTTTGGAAACAGCAACAACAGTGTGATGATCAAGTTATGACCAATACTAATGTTAATAAAATGATCAGAAATATAATTTTTTAAATTAAATTTTTACTTATATTGTCTTGTATAGATGGTAAAATTTAAAACTAACACATCTATCATGTCATACTGGATAATTGAATTAATTGATATAGAGTTTGCTTGTTTGTCATTCATCAAAAGGGAATTATTGTTTGAACCCCTAGTTTTGATGATTGGAACAACAACAAAAGCAAACTCATGTGTTTTGTGATATATTGATGTGTTAGATGTGATTTACAGGAATAAGTTTTTAAAGGCCTTAATAGAGTAAGGATCACATTGATGAAAGGGTGTTCCTGTGGCTTTGAAGATTTAAGAGTTCCATAGGAAGAAACTCAGAGCATAGGAACTCGAGTCCCTTGAAGAAACTCAAGACTCCGAGACTACTGGTGTAATCATCAGGTATAATAAACTTGAATTTAAATAATAGTTAGTTTCAATTGTAAATTTGGCATAATGTGTGAAGTTTGGCCTCCCAGATTCTAAGAAATTATAATCAGGTTTAGAAAGTTAATTTGATTAATAGATATAATTAAGGTTCAGGTTTTAAAAAGATATAACTTTTATGAAAATAAATAAATCTTAATTAATTAAGTTTTACGAAATAAAAATCTTTTTAACAGCTTTACCAGTTTTTATCCTTGTTAAAGTTAATTTATGAAAAAATTTTTATATCTTATGCATGTTTAAACAGTATCTTAAAATAGTGCGAGTTTTGGACAATATCTATTAACTGGTTTGAGAATTTAAGGGAAAGGCATTAAACTTGATGAGCAAGGAAAAATCAGTGAGAAATTAAGAACGGACTATTAATGGACTGAAATATTAAAGAACGTGGGAAGTGGCTCCACTAAGGCACTATCTCCTATATAGTAGGAAGAATTGCATAGTGAATATGCTGTATCCCAACGCCCTCAAAAACTTAAACTGAATAAATACAGAAAAAGAACAAATTCCGTTTAGGACACACTTGAGCAAACCAAAAGAAATTGCATCATTCTAAACACACAAGTGCAAATAAGGTTTACGTTTTACAATCGAGCTGTAATTGCTTCAAATAGAGTTGTTACGCAAGAGACTTGAATGTTGTATCTCAAGGGCTTTGGCTTGAGAGTTACAGCCAGGAGGCTGTAAGAAGTGGAGCTTGCAAGAGTTGAGTGCTCTATCGATAGAGGGTTGATTGAAGAGCTTTCAATTTCGAAAGGAACTTGAAAAAGGTCGGTCTTTTAGATTGTTTAGTGTTACCAAATTAACAAGAAGAATTCTGTTGTATCAGTTCATTTTATTCTTTCGACAATGTTGTCAAGGAGATTTTCTTGTGTTAGTGAAACTTGCATCTCCTGTTTCTTTGCTTTCTAAGTTTAATTCCGAACAAAAAAGCCCTTAAGTTCCCCTAAGTGCAATTCACCCGCCCGCCTCTTGTCAACGTTTAGTAATCCAACAAATTGATATCAAGCTATTCCTCTGCAGAACCAGGAAACCCTGCTTAGCCAATGCTGAAACTCAAGAACTCAAGATGAACAACCCACGAAGAAACTTGACAGAAGGATTCGTCAACTACTACGGTCCTCCCCATGTCTAATGGGAAGTCTCTATCCTACTAAGAACGGATGCGAATCTTCATCAAAGCTGAGAACAATTATCAGGTATCGGAGTCATTGAAGCTCGTTGATTTTGTTGGTCACCCCAAAACTACTACTGAAAATGAGCGATCAGACACCTACTAAATGCGTCTACCCCAACATGAGTAATCCGTGATGAAACATACCGCGTGCTCGTGATTTGTTTTGACTCAAAAAGATGCTCTTGACAACTACAAAAAGTTGGAATAAATACGTGGAGGTCTACTTCGGGAACTATTGAGCAAAAAGGACAAACAAGGGGCAAAAAATATTTCTTTTAATTAATTTTAATTTAGTTTCATTATTAGATTTTTTAAAATAATTCGTATATTGGTGATCTTCCATAATTTCCACTTTTCATCACATTCTCACCATTTTTCTGAGCCTCACTAGTATTTATTTTT
>SNQN01007263.1:0-11808 GCA_008642245.1 Bassia scoparia | reverse complement strand
AATTCGACTTTCTATGTAATTTGCATGTAATATTGATTAACTAATGATTCGGTAATTTGATTTAAAAGAAACCTTAAGGCATAACTTGTTTTGCATGAATTTAATTCTTGCTGAATGCATAGTGTTAGTATGCTTGGAGTTGTGTGAATTATACACAAAAACACGAGTAGAGGAAGTTGCCATTGSACTCTTTTCGAGAGCTAAGTAACCTTTTTTAAGCCTTGGTGAGACATAATGCAAGACGAAGGACTCCATAGATTGGTCATGCACCAAAGTTCTTGGATAAGGGGATAAGGGTAAGGGAGAAGCAGTGCATAATGCCCCACATTTTGAGGTCTCTACTCAGTCATTGCGAGTCCATTCTCAAGAAGACAAAAACAAAGATATTTCTGTGTTATCCCTAAGTAAGAGAAATTACTAGGGGGTTGTTTAACATAAATAGATGCATATTGGACTAATTATTTGTTATAAGTTTGCTTGATTCCATATCCCAGCAACCTAATGTTTGTTGTCCTTTGTTACCTTATTCGATGTGAAGAACATAAATTTTGTTGTTCTTGTTTAAGGCATGATAGTTGTGTTTACAAGCATGCAAGAACTCGTAAGAGAATTTAAAGTTTGCCTAGGATTGTTTTTAGTTAGAATAGAATATTTGTTAATTWAAATTACATGCAAAGTTAAATCTCTGAAAACAAGCATAAAAAGGGTGTTAGAAAATGAGACGTTGGCCTCAAATCTACCTCGCAACACGATACCAAAGACCAAGGACGATTCTTTGAACCCTTAAGAACCCATTCAATAACCTTAAGAACCCTTAACCGAACTTTGTTTTGTGTGTATTTAGATGCGAATTTGAGTGTGTTTGATTTTGAATTTGTGTATAAAAGAGAGAATTTGAGAGAGAAAAATAGCAAAACTTCGTTGTAGGAAGCTTGTGTTGTGAAATAAAGAGCAGTGGCCTTTTATTTAAACTGTAATGGAATGTGAGAGGCATGTAGGGTGGGCATAATTGCGCTTATGTGGTTAATTACGCCTAAAATACTTGCTTTATTAGAAAATTTTCTTRCCGAATTTTGTGATTATTTGATGCAAAATAAAATAAAATCAAAGATCTATGAATTTATTTGATTCAATTTAGTGTCATGCCTGATACTATAAATGTGGACATGCTTGGGTAGCAAGACAAACCTCGGAARGCTGGGGAAGCTTCCGGGACAAACTATTATGCTCGGTTTTGCGTTTTTGTTTCGGAAATAATTCATAATTAGTTTGCCACAATTCGAAAAGTAAGGAAGTAATAAACAAAAAAAATGTCGTAAAATATATGGCATTATGTTAAAATTTAGTTAATTTGGGAATTCTTTTGATAGTTTTTAAAATTGTTTTAAAATTATTTTAATTGTCAAAAACTCCAACAAAGGATGAAATTTCTTAGAAATTCACAAAAATTCCGAGAATTTTTTGAAAAATGTCTAAAAGTAAGTTAAACTTATTTTTCAAAATATATTTAATTAAAGGGTGTTTGGTGTAAGAAATTGTACTCATTGTAGTGTAAACTTGCCTTTTTAGGGTCTTTCACAGCCCTAGCCCTCTCAATTTGTCTGGTGTGTTGCAAGGGGTGTTTTATATCATTGGTTGTCTTGGGCTAGGGATAAACGTAGGTATCTATAGCCAAGATGATACTTGCAATACTTGCTCGCATGCATCCCACCATTTGGGTCTTTCCTCAAGATCCAGATCTCGAATAGGTCCAATTACGCTCACAAAAAAATCCAGAGGAGACTTGTTAAAATAGACTTAAGAGACCTAAAAAGGACAGGTCTACATCTAGCAGGTGACTTTGTATAAGAGACCTAATATTTTTAAGATTTCTTAGATTGATTTAAAGAGACCGTCTTTTCAAGAAAATAGTCTCTTTGGGTTGATATAAGAGCCATCTTTATTTTAGTAAATTGGTTTCTCATCTTGAGTAAAGAAACCTCCAATTACATAAATAAGATCTCTTAAATAAGATCATAAAAATTGTGCTCCTAAATAAACAGCTTTTTATGAGTATAAATATTTTGGGTATTTTGTATGTTAAAAATGCCCCGAGTTTTCACTTTTCTAACAAAAAATACACCGAAAATGTTTTTTGGACTACAAAAAATGCCCCCCAGTTTTGTTACCCTTCCACAAACATATTTTTAAATGGGCTAATTTAGCTTTACCATGGTTAAGTTAAGCTAATTAGCCATTCCAACTACACTGCTCCTCCCTTCTACACATCGATCCCCACACTCACTTACCGTCCTCCGCTCCTCAGTTGCCCCATCCTCGCAATCCTACCCTTGTAACCGACCACCCACCTTCACCTCTCAACCTCGCAACCGACTCCTTCCTCCCACAATACTCGCCTCCCACCTTAACCATTAAAACAATCAATACAAACCACCATTCAATTCGAAACACCAGCCCTTTCACCACCAAATTATGGAATTGAACCTATACAATTAGCAGCGAGAGGAGGAAGTAAGTAAGAAATGAGAGTTTTCATGATTGTTGCCGCAAAATTCGAGGTTTGAAGGGTCGTAAACGAGAAGGGTTGAGTCCTGTTAAAAGATTTTTTTCTTACAATTTTTTCATTTTATTAAGGTTCCATTTTTGAGTTATTCGATTCAATCTTCAGGTACGATTTTTTTGGATATTTGCCGTCGATTTACTATGTTTCACGTGATTTTGCTTATATTATTAATGGATTGTGTGTGGGGAAGAAATGGTGAAGTTGGTGGCAGGATATGCTGAGTACTGGGCAGGATGGGGTTCGACATCTGCATACCGAGGGCATCGATCGTTACTGTTGACCATGCTTCGAAGGATGGGAAGATGTAGAGATGCGTAAGAAGATGGTAGGCTAGGAAAGATGTCAGCGTAGCTTTGGTTATTTAAATTTTTTAAGTATTTCTATTTTATTTTTATTTTGGAAACAATGATTATAATTAACCATTTAGGTTATCTTATGAAAGCAAGAATGTATCAAAACTCGGAGGCATTTCATGCAAGAACAAAAAAAAAATTTGATGGAACTTATTAAAGTTATCTATACAATTATGAAATAAAATCATTGAATTTTTATGAAATCGTAGAAAAAAATATATATTATGAGTTAGGATCCAATGGAAAACCAACAGTTCTTATACCGTTGTTAAGAACCAAAACAAATGGGTACATTTTACATTATAAGGAGGTACATTACAAGCAGTAAAGGGTACCGGAGACTTCATCGCTACCTGTTGAACATGAACAGTACACGAGTACCCCTTTAAAACCTTCAATGATATCCCAGTTTGTAAAATACAGAGTATACAATAGATTTAATTTGTGACTTTCCACTTTTTGTATGAATTATTCCCTAAATGTTTGTAAAAATAAAAAATAGCTCATTTATGTACAAAAAATTTGCAACATTTACTATGTAAACTGTATGCACATCTTGACGCGTTCATGCTACAAGTCAAACGACCAAGCATCTTGCTTCTCACACTTTCTCATTTAAGTTAACTTTCATCTGATACATAACCCTCCTATATGTATGTATATATTGTGAGTGTGCTGTGAAGTGTGAGTGAGTGTGTGTGTGTGTGTGTGTGTGTGTGTGTGTGTGTGTGTGTGTGTGTGTGTGTGTGTGTGTGTGTGTGTGTGTATGTATATATACGGTCATGATAGGCATATATATGGTTGGCTTTCCATATATATGGCCGTATTTATATGCCTATCTTTTTGTACGACTTATATCTATCTTTAGGAGCTCTTTCGACGTTTACCTATCCTTGCAACCTTATAAATAGACCCTTTGCCTTGTGATTATTCATAACTTCTAACACTCTAAACAAACTTCTCCAAAGCTCGTTGTTGTGTTTATAATGGCTTGTAAGGTAGGATTCGCTGTTGATGCTTGGATTCTTGATCTTTCCAACTCGGCGAAAAGTGAGATTCGTGACCACCACTGTAGTATTCTCTTGAATGTAAAGTTGGTGTAACTTGATAAGGTATTGGAATCCTCAAATGCACTCTTTTCACTTTGATAATAACGAAATTACTCCTTTTCCTAAAGAAATTAGTGCGATTATTGGTTGGCCTAATGATCTTGCTCTATGTTCCCCTAACTTGACAGAATTTTTCTATTAATTCTTTGAGAACTTTTTGGGAAACGAAAGTCATAGAATTTCTGAAATTATGCATGGCCATGAAGTTCACTTGTTGAGACTTGTTAACCACTTTCGAACCATGGGTAGGATTAGTGTGGCTCATAGGAGGCGAGCTCTATTCTTTTGCTTGTTTTGTCACTATCTTTTCCCTCATATGTCAAAAATTTCTGGTTTTGCACCCGTGATTGCTATTGTCGAACAATGTGAAGTTGGGCGTTCACTATCGTTGCTTTGTTGCGGAGTGCTTTTGCTTGCTTTGGATGATTTCAAGAAGGATCCAAGCGGCCCCATGACTTGTTGCCCTTACATATTGCAGGTAAATTCACATTGTTTAAATTGTTAATTAAAGTAGTAATTTCCTGTTTATCGCATGTTTGTAATACGCTTTTGTTTGTCTTTCAGAGATGGTTGATGGAATGTTCGACTTGATTGTGCATCCCGAAAACATGGCTTCATACAATACTAAGAGTTAATGTACATGCAAGAGATTGTATGTGCCTTACTTTGATCGATGATGGATGGGCTCAATACTTTGCAAATAAAGGGTTTTTGATTAGTTGAGTCATTCCATGGTGGCGTATCCAAAGAATGATGACTTCTGACGACGAAGAAAGCTTAAGAATCAGTGGACTGTGGACATTGAATTTCTATTGCCCCTCAAGACTGATAGGACAATGTTGTAGGAAGCATGTAATTCTTGAACATGACACTCGTAGGCCTGCAAATCAACTGTTTTTGGTTGATCCTTGAAGAGATGAGGCAACTTTTTGACTGCTCAACCTAAACTTGAAGTTCTAGACTTGGATGAACGTGACATAATGACATCTTATTTCTACAAGAAATGGATGACATCGACCAACACGACAGCTTGTGCTGATTATAAGGCTGCAGAGAGGAGGGACTCGAATAGAAAATGACCTTAAGGTTCCATTGCGCCTGGTGACGTAGCTAAAAATTCTGGAAAGATGCATCCTTTGATTGCTTTTTGAGACACATACTCTAGATCAAATTCTGAAAGCGTTACCACCCATCTAGATAATCTCCCATTCATGGCGGGCTTTTCCAAGTGATACTTCAATAGATCGACCTTTAAGACAGTACGAACCGTGTGAGTGAGGAGATAGTGTCGCAATTTCTTAGTAGCCCATAATAAAGTGAGATAACGCTTTTCGATGCTTGAATATATCGTTTCGTATTCCAGTTTTTTCTTGATTAAGTAATAAATTGCATTTTCTTTGCCTTCGACTTCTTGAGATAGCATAGCCCCTGTCGCGGTTTGTATGACTGTGASATAGAGCCTTAGAGGCATGCCCACAACATGTGATAATAGGACAGGAGGATTTAAGAGTTATTCCTTCACTTTGTCAAAGGCTTGTTCGCAATCATCATCCAAACCATAGGTTCGTCCTTCTTGAGTTTGCGAAAGATGGGTACGAAACCATGGTGAGTTTRGACATGAATCGACTATTACATTGTAGACGGCCAAAGAATCCGCGAATCTCTTTTTCATTAGAAAGTGGTTTGAGAGACATTATTGCTTGGTTTTTTGAAGGATCGATTTCAATGCCTCTATTGYTGATGATGTAACCACTAAGCTTTCTAAAAGGTCATTGCAAATGCGCATTTTTGTGGATTGAGCCTCATTTGGAACCTTCGAAGTCTTTCAAGGAATTTTCTTAGGATGGCGTCATGGTCCTCTCGTTCTTTGGCTTTTACAATCATATCATCAACATAGACTTCCACTTCCTTCACTACTACAAAAAACACCTATCGTGTCCCCTCTAAATGGCCTATCGTGACTAATTTGAGGGGACGCGGTAGCCACCGACACAAAAGGGTGAGCCACCTATTGGGTCCCTTCCAAGGGAACGCATTGGTATGTATATCATCGGCCTATCTAAGAAGGGACAATAGGCTTAGTAGATGGACCTAGTAGGTAATGATGTCATAGTTATATAAGAGGGGACACGTTAGATATCCTAAGAGTCCACATTAAATAAGATAGGGCACGTTAATAGGCTAATGTGTCAAACATATCATAAGAAGGGAACGATATGAACCTAACATGTCCAATGTCAAAGGGGGACACATTAGGTAAGCTAATGTGTCAAGTTATATAAGAAGGACACGTTAGGTTAGTTAACGTAGTCCAATGTTACATGAAGAAGCGAACGTTAGGTATCTAACGGTCTTGTTGTACATAGAAGGGACACGTTAGCTACAAAACGGTCTACGTTATATAAGAAGGGCACATTAGTAGGTTAATGTTTCCAACGTACATAAGAAGGACACGTTAGTACCTAATGTGTCCAACGTCACATAAGAAGGACACGTTAGGTAGTTAATAGTCAATGTTAGCTAAGAGGGACACGTTAGTAGGCTAACGTGTCCACACTAATCAAATGAGGGACATGTTAATTGTTAATGTGTCCAATGTTATAAAAAAATAGGCGATGCATTAGGATATAAATTTATTTTTTCAATAATTCTAACGATGTCTAAATATGAAAATCAAAATATTTAAATATTATAAAAATATTCCAGTACAATACAAATTTCAGTCAATAAAATTAAAAGTAGAATTCATAATTAGTAAGCTTAAATTAATTACTAATCCTCAATAGTAACTAACACGTGATTGATGAAGTAGTTGCACCAGCATTTCTTTAATTGCGAATATGGTGCGAAGAAAAATGCTACAATGTTAAAAAATATTAAAACGATATCACACTTTAATAAAATATATATATATTATATAATATAATATATATATATATATAATAATATATATATATTAATACTTGTAAGGAAAATAGTAAAACTATATCACATGCTTGTAAAAACTAATACAAATTATTTAACCTTTTCCAAAGTAACAAAGATAAAGATAGAGACAATAAGGTAAAACAAAAAGACCAGGGGTAGATGATCGAAATCACAGAGCCGAATCCTCTATTCAACGAAAAAACAAACTGAATTACTTGATTAGTTCAATAACCTCACCTGAGATACCCTCTCACACCTATCAAGGTCTTTAGAAAATACAGCAGCAACTAAACCATATCTGAGAATCACAAACAATACATAGATATTAGTTCAACAAAATACAAAAGAGTTTGTTCAAGGAGGTAGAATCAACAAAGTAAAAACTTACTCTGTATCATTTGCTAACTCAACGACTTCATCTTCAGAACTAAATGTCTTAACACATAAGACAGGGCAAAAACTTCCTCATTCCATATTTTCATGAAAATGAAGATATCAATGATAATGGTTGGCTTAATATAGCATCCTTTCTTCAGATGCTGCAACATTCATCGAAGTCTTTAGAAGTTATTTGGTACTAGTAGTGCACATTTTAAACTTGTTAAAGTGTGCAAGTTGTTTTGTAGTCATTGCAGGTAGACTTAGTATACAACGATTGCAGTTTTCAAACATATATGCCCATTCTTAATACACTACTTGGACATTATTTGTGCCAAAAATTGATTTAACATGTAAATTTGTTCACCAGTAACATCATACTAGCAGCCTAGACAAAAAATACTCCGTATATGCGTTGTTTATACCAAACCTCCAATCAAGATAGTTGCCCCCTCACTCTTTGTTGTTGATATGTGTTGCATAATTTTGTCGTACTAAAATAAATGAAGTAACATTATTAGATAGTTCTACTACATAATAATGTAAACTTTGAAGGATAAAAGAGGAACCATTATACTTGGTTCTTGCAAATAACAGGGCCAAGCCTACATCCTTCTTCAAATGGATCAGAAATCTTTATGTTCTTGGTTCATTTTACAAGCTTATAAACAAAATCAGTTGCAATACTTTCCTGAACATTGATTTATATAAACAGATAATTTCAAATCCATAAAAGGAACTTTCTTAGTTATTGAAAGACATAAATAATTAAAAGCTAAAATATTATGACCTGTGCGTGTAAAACATAGCTGTAATGGAATGATACACCGTCAACAAAATCAATAGGTCCCAACCATAAAAAAAGTCACACCATCCACCACCTAAAAACATCGTATAAAATTAGAATTAACAGCCTACAAAATTCAAAAATCCAATCAAATTTAATTAACTAATACATGGATAATAAAGATGAATTTTCACCGTTCAATGTCCAACAAAATACCTAATACATGTATTTATGAAATTAATACATGAATTTCTAACAAAACTTCTCTAATAAATATCAGATTTTAAACAATCAATCAGCAAATCTCACAAAATTTTGAATTAAGAACAACAAAATTGGAAAAAGAATCAACCTTTGGAAGGCTTGTTCTTCTCGAGTTTTCTCTCGCGAGTAGTCATGGATTTCTGATTGTTGCCATCACCCATAATTCCAATCGACGAGGGGAAACCCTAATTTATTGGCRAAATTTGGGAAATTGAAATTAGGTTTTTTTTTTTAATTTTTGAGAGAGGGGAGACGGGGTCGCCTGATGCTATAAAAAATCAGTGCAACCAACACCAGCCCAGCCACCGCCCACCGCCCACCGCCAACGTAGCCAGAAGGAGCCCGACGCGAAAAACAACACCGACGAATTGAAGTAGAAACAACCCAACAAGCGAACAAGAGAACGTAGGCGAGATGAAGACAAACAAATTGAGCACAAAAATTACAGTTAATGATGAATTATATTCGAGCATATGAATTAGAKTAGTTGAGAAGAAATTTGGGAAATTAGGTTAATTTAGATGAGTATGAGAGAAATTGGGGTTTTTGACTTTTGAGTTGAGTTTGTATATTTGATGGGGGTAAGTTTCGTGTACTGTGAGTCTGTGAGTGTGAGTATTGTTTGGCTCTATTTTTCTTAAAGGAATTTGAATTGAGAGAAACGTGTACTGTGAGTATATGTACACGTTTTCAGTTTTTTTTAGATGTTCATTACTTTATRTATATTATTATTTTATTGTTTTGTAAGCTTTGTTTTTTAATTTATTTTTTTGCTATAAAATTAAGTTTGGGGTAAATAAATAGAAATTGAATTATGACATAAAGTTTAGGCGTCCCTTGTATAATTACGTGGGATGCAATAGGCTAACTCTATCGTGTTGTATATTATTCTTAGAAATGACACCTTAACTTTACGTGTTCCATATTATCTTAGAAGAGATGCAATAGGTTTATGTGTCCCTTATTTATTTCGGGGGGACACAATAGTTGTCCCCCCATTATATTGGAAGCGACACMATAACTTTACATAGTTTATGTGTCCCTTGTTTACTTAGAAGGGACGCAATAGCCTTAAGCTATCGTGTCGCACAATATGTTAGTAGTGACAYAAGAACWTTACATGTCTCATATTATCTTACAAGGGATACAATAGGTTTATGTGTCCCTTGTATATTTAGGGGGGACACAATAGGCTTCATCTATCGTGTCGCACATTATGTTAGAAGCGACACAATAACTTTACGTGTCCCATATTATCTTAGAAGGGATGCAATAGGCTTACGCGACCCTTGTTTATATAGGGGGGATGCAATAGCCTTCATCTATCGTGTCCTATATTATGTTATAAGGGACACAATAACTTTACACGTCGCATATTATCTTAGAGGGGACGCGATAGGGTGTTTCAAAAAACTTTAACAACCTATCGTGTCCCATTTTATAAAACAAAGGGACGATAGCTTAGCGTCCCATATTTATACATGGGACACATAGGGGGGTCACCTTAGATGTTTTTGTAGTCCAAAATAGGGGGGTCCCATATTTAGATATTCTGATTCAGTTGTGGATAAGGCCAACTGAATTTCTTGCTTCTAGTCCCGCATGATATTAGAAAGAGCCAGAAAGTGTGCCATACTCGATGTGCTTCTTTCTATCAACTAGGAAACAAACATAATCTGACATCTGTGTATCCTATTAAAGGTCAATGAACTCCCTTTAGGGATACCAACAAGCACAGATCTGCTTTCCCACAAAATACCTAGTATCCTTCTAACACCTTCAAGTGAGATCCTTTGAATGCTTGAAAGGTGGCACACAAAACCAATAAAAACACCAATATCAAGTCTTAACTGTTAGTTAAAGCAGGGATCCATCATGCCTCTATACAGTAGGCTTCAACATCTGTGTCCCTTTTAAATTAGCCATCAAGTTTTCTACATGTAGGAACAGGTGTATACATAACCTTGTTGTTCTCCATGCCAACTTTTTCAAATAACTCTTTCAAGTACTTTGCTGATGGATCATGATTCCATCAACTGGTTGCTTTTATCTGCAGACCAAGAAAGAAACTAATTCCCCAATGCTCCATTTCGAATTCACATCTGCATAAGATTAGCAAACTCATCACATACGCACCTGATTAGTAGACACCAAATAAAATATCATCAACAATAGAATTTGTACTATAATCAAATTGGTTGCCCATGTTCTGATAAACAAGTTTTTGTCCACTGTTCCCCTTTGTAATCATTCTTCATCAGAAGTTGGACAATCGTTCATACAGAGCCTTGGTGGCTTCTTTAATCCATACAAGCTTGTCCAACGTGTACACATGTTGGGAAAACAACTTTCTCCTCAAAAACCAGGATGGCTGCTCAACAATATCCTCTTCTATTCAAGTATCCATTTAAGAGCAGTCTTCACATCCATCTGAAACAACTATAATTCATGTGCGCAGCATAAGCAATTAATATTCTAATGGCCTCTAATTCTAGCTACAAGTTGCAAAGGTTTCATCATAGTCTATTCCTTCTTGTTGATTGTAACCTTGCCACAACTAGCCTTGCCTTTTTTCCTTACTATGGTACCTATGGTCATCCAATGTTTTCTAAAGATCCATTTTTTACCAATGACGAACCTTTCCTTAGTCTAGGTACAAGATGCCAAACTTCATTTCTTTGAAACTGATTTAACTCATCTTGCATTGCTAGTACCCAATCAAGACAGTTAAGGCCATTATATCAGTGTTCTACACTAGACAGTGACATGAATAAAAAGCACAAAAGTTTTGGTAAACATTCTTGTTTGAATCCCTTTATTTATGGTGCTAATGATTTGATCAGGGGATGAGAGGAATTGTACTTAAAACTTTTAGTAGAAAATTCATTTTGTGCTCCATCATTAGTTTTGAGAACCAGCGAATCATTAATCTCTTCTCTTCTGCAGGACCAGAAGATCTTTCATTTTCGTGCTATTTCCCTTTACCCTCTTACCTCAAATTTAGAGTGTTTCAATTTGTCTGTCTGATTATCTATTCCCCCTGAACTTCTACCTGTCCTTCAACTGGGAACCATCAGGTCCTGGTTCCCTAGTCTTATCCTCATCATCTCTTCTCAAGCTCTCCACGTGATGCTCGGTGGACCAGTAGGTGAGCCTAAGTAGCTTGCTCTTCAGTCGGAGAACAGCAGCATGGTTCTAGTGAACTCAGGAGTCCAATAATCTCACATGTTCAATCTTGGGATTTTCTCAGAAGACATGTTAAAACTCGATCAAAAAAAACAACATGAACACTTCTCCCTCAACACGCAGGATCCTTTGTTAAAACTTATATGCTTACTTGAGGAAGAATATCCGAGAAATATTCCCTCATCACTCCTGAGCAAATTTTTAAGCTGTCTTCCCATGTATATGACATACGATTTGCAT